>JADLZN010003297.1:0-39841 GCA_018155175.1 Sinocyclocheilus anophthalmus | reverse complement strand
TGGGAATATTTGCATAACGCCGCCAAAATGTTCACTCAAAGAAAGAAGGCGTACCTTTTATTCTCGCTGTAGTATTGTTGACACTGCAGCCATGTCCTCCTAGCCGGACAGGGTGCATCAATGTTATAATGTTATGCGTAACATTTCCGTCAACGCACTGGATAGCTGGCCAATCATTGCACACCTCGCTTTTCAGACCGATGACTTTGTAAAAATCGACGCGGCGTGTTTCAAAAAGGCGGGGCATAGAGGCGAAACAATAATGCACAGTATGTGGAGCCATTTTTATTTAGTTTTACGTTTAAACCGCATAAACACATTTCCAATTTACCCCAAATACACAAAATAAGGTCTTTGTTTAGGCAACTCATATTAACCACTTTAAAGAGCCAAGTCTCGGGATATTAACGAATCATCGAACTATAACTTTGCCTCAATACAGCTCCTTATTTCTGGCTTATGTAAATAGTTTAGTAAGTAGTTTTGTTAGTTTTAGGTATTGGGTAGTATAAAGAGGGGGATGTAGAATATAGCCATGAGATATGTTGGGGTCCTTTATAAGTACTAATAAACAGGCAATATGTTGATAATAGGCATGTTAATAAGCAACTTTAGGGAATTGGTCCCTATACTAAAGCGTTACCAATGGTTTTATTAAAATAGAAAATTAATATCTGTAATGCAAAATAACATGAATAGTTAAGAGAAAATTAATTTCATTAAATGCAATTTTTTTAAGTAATATTAATTACATGATAAAGAAAGATAATCTAAATTAAAATGTGCTCTAATGAGCATAAGTTTAATGATGAAGACAGACTTGCGGATCAGATCACAGTCCCTCATACTGTGACAGACAGACACATACAGTGTTGCAATCACGCTTCATTCATTGTTTGGTAAATTATCTAATTTGTGGCGCATCTGTTTAATTCTGAGATTAAACTTTTTCCAGATGACAATGCAGCTCTTTCTTGATTTTTGCTTTGATAGCAGTAAGAAACAACTAAAACGTTGTTGGTGAACATTGATTTCCATTGTTTGAACAAAAATGGACATTTCTCAAAATATCTTATTTTATGTTTCACAGAAGAAAGTAAGTCATGCAAGTTTGGAACGACCTGAGAGTGAGTAAATGATGGCAATTTTCATTTTTGGCTGAATTACACCTTTAAAAAACTTGAGTTGTCATCTGGCTTTCATCCCAGCCAACTACTCAATGGACTCTGTGTACAAGCGTAGCGATGAACTTCCTCTGTCGCCAGAAGTCGGGATATCAATTTCCGGTTTTCTTTCGGTTTACGTCGCCCAAAATGTCAGTGTTTACTAGATGCCTCCCAGATCTGCCTAAAGTAGCATCAGCAATGTCCAAGCAACGAGACGATGAACATCGCTGATGTTTACTTTAGGCAGATCTGGGAGACATCTAGTAAACACTGATATATTGGGAGACACGAATGTAAACCGGAAACTGATATCCCGACTTCTGGTGACAGCGGAAATTCATCGCTACGTGCACACAGTCAATAAAAGGACTTGACACAAGTAAAATGTGTAAAACTGTAAAGCAAAACAAAAAGATTGTATAAATAGACTGTTACATGAAAAATGTTGAGTCCAATTATATTCAGCATGAGATAATCGTGAAAAATGTTCAAATGTACTAAAAGTAAAATCTTAAGCAGTTCAAAGATATTATTATATAAAAAGAACTACATATTTCACAATCACGTATTATGAAAATGATTATTTTTACATGCAATCCTTGATAAACATACAGAATAACATAAATCAACAACGGTCTAACTTTACTTACCGGCAGTGCCTCCTTAAGTGCTGTTAATACAATGGAATGACGCTAACAAGCTAACGTCACTTGTCAGCTAGCAAGCAAAGTTTTTGAGCAGCTTTTTCTTCTGTCCTGTAATATCATTCAGTGAGCAAATATCTGATAGTATATATTTTATTACACAGCCAGTACTAAGCACCGAAACAGCTTCTTTCTTTCATTGTTTTTTTTCCCCCCCCAGTTGGAAGATGGAACCATGGTCTAACTAAAAAATGGAAATTCTGTCATTTATTACACACCCTCGTGTCGATTCACATCCGTAAGACCTTCGTTCCTCTTCCGAACACAAATGAAGATCCGCAACACTATGTATACAGTACATTCAAAGCCCAAAACGATTGGGAAAGACATTGTTAAAGTACTCCATGTGACTCCAGTGGTTTGACCTCAATTGTATAAAGCGACGTGAGGTCCCTTGTTGTACAAAAAAACATAATTTACAACAGTATTTATGAAAATATTGATCTGCATTGTGTGTTCACAAGAGCGTCACCACGCATTTGTGTGTGTTTCACGCGATTGGAAGACCTTTTGCCATTGTGTAACCAACACACAGTATGAGGATGTTCCCTAAATACCACTACCATCTTTTGTTTTGGGATCAATAGTTATAAATAACGTGGATAAATTAAGTTTTTTTTTTTTTTTTTTGGTTTGTGTTTTTTTTTTTTTTGCACTCACCTCACTTCATAAATTTATTACTTGATGCCTTTCCTACCTTTTTTTGCCTTGAATGTGTAAGGCTGACTGTAGAGGGACAGAAAGCTCTCCGATTTTCATCAGAAATTATCTAAGGTCTTATAGGAGTGGAACGACACAAGGGTGAATAATTAACAACAGAATTAAAATTTTTGGGTGAAATAACCCTTTAAAACTCCGCCATTGGATCCAACAGGATGTCATATGAATCAC
The DNA here is from genome assembly GCA_018155175.1 of Sinocyclocheilus anophthalmus. Lineage (NCBI taxonomy): Eukaryota > Metazoa > Chordata > Actinopteri > Cypriniformes > Cyprinidae > Sinocyclocheilus > Sinocyclocheilus anophthalmus. Next base: position 37,080 of record JADLZN010003297.1, on the reverse strand, counting down.
TTGCATCTACCAAAAACTGTGATAGGCTATAGTTGACAGTACTATTAACACAGGTAAAGAAAGATATTGTATTATCTGAGAATAAAATTACCTACTTGATTAAGTATTTTAAGTATTTAAAATAAAAATACTCACATTCTGATGCACTTTGGGTCATTCATACGAATTGCTGGGCTCAATGAATCTGGCCCATTGGAGAGGTGGTGGGCATCACTGGCCAATCAGAGGAAGGGCTCCTGAAAGAACCTGTAGATCCGTTTAAAACAAATCTTCTATTTCAGCTGGAGCAGAGGTCAGTGGACTGGTGTGTTGGTGATGTCTCTCCGATTGCTTTGTCAGCTGTCAGCTTCTTCCCTCAGCCTGAGAGAAGCTTTGCACATGGTTGTCTGCTCTCATTAGACTCAACTGCTGAAAGTCTTTTCCAAATCGTCACTGTACCTCTGAAGATTCCTCGTCCCGCTAGCCATGAAACCTCTGCCAAACAAGCATACAGGCACAGCTGATCTCTGTATATAAGACAGTGGCCCTAAAGACATTTGGACACTTAAACCACTCATGAAAATGCAGAGGCAGACAAAGTACTCAACTCCATTACTTGAGTGAAAGTACAGATACTGCTGGTCAAATATTACTCCATTACAAGTAAAAGTTGTAAAGACAGATTTTTACTAAAGTAAAAGTACAGAAGTACTTGCTTATAAAAGTACTTAAGTACCACAAGTAAATTTCCTTTTTTATGTCAATACACTGTTTTATTGTTGTACGTAATACTTGCAATACTTTTGAAGCAACATAGAATACATTAACACGCTGCCTGAATACCCGACTGCTTGTAGTATCTTTTAGAATTAAGCGCCTTTTAGAATGGTTAAAAACCTATGGGGGAAAACAATTATTTAACACCCCTACCCACCCCCACAATGATAGAGTACGAAAAAAAAAAATCAAACCTGCTTTAAAACCCAGCAACACAACTGTAGATGTATAACTTTACAACAGCAACACTTCTTTAACAAAAAGCAAAACAGCAAGACTTATTTGAGATCAAAACAAAAATTTGAAAAATGCTGTTTAATCGCTCTCGCTGTACTTTAATGTCACACAAAGAACAGTCTGTGCAGTGCTGCTTCAAGTCCAACACCTATTGTTTTTTATTAGGAGATGCACAACAGTTCTTATGTGGCTTTATAGGTAATATTTTCACCTACATAATTTAGCAAAATCAAACAATATTGTGTCTTAATATAAACCACAATATTAACTTATTATTTTTGAATTGTTGTAAATAAATACCACATTTGCAGCTGGTCATTGTTCAAAAAATGCTGGGAAATCTCTAGCCCCAAGTGTGATTACTGATAAACTGTCTGAAAAAAAAAGTCACGTTTTAGAGAAGAAAAAAAAGCACCCACTGACTTTTCAAAGTGCTACATAGTAACTACTTTCTACTTCGAGAACCTTGATAGAAATGTAGTGGAGTGAAAATTATAATATTTGTCTTTCAAATGTAGTGAATTTAAAGTCATAAGTTCCCAGAAAAAATGATACTCAAGTAAAGTACAGATACTCAAAAAAATGTACTTAAGTACAATACTCAAGTAAAAGTACTTAGTTACTGTCCGCCGCGTCTGTGAAATGGGGAATTGCTTGTATAACAATAATCAGACCAAAAAATTTAAAATATTTGTTTGTTTGTTTTTTAGGTTTTGAATTCTAAAACAATTGTTGTGGAGAGAGTAGCTGCCTCTGGGCATGAAGTTTCTGTAACAGCTGGTCAAAGTTTCTTCCAAGTTTCAGGGATCAAAGCTTTCAGTTTATCCACACCACAGTACTGACATTCTGACATTTTTCTCCCAGTTGCAGATGTTCTGGGCTCTGGGATGGCTATTCTAAGATCTTAATTTTATTTTTATCAAAATGTTCTTTTTGATTCTTCTGATGGTTCGGTTCCTTTTTTTTTTTGCACACTATTTTAATTGCTCAAACCTTCTGCACCGAAAGTCAAGTCAAATCACCTTTATTTGTATAGTGCTTTATACAATACAGATTGTGGCAAAGCAGCTTTAGTGTATCAAATAGGAAAATAGTGTGTTAATGCAAAAGGACAATAGTAAACACAAAATTTCAGTTAAAGGCAGTTCATCAATGAATTCAGTGACGTCATCATCCAGCTCAGCTCAGTTTAAATAGTAACACACACATGAATATGTGGGTATGTGTTGGTTTTGTGGTGTGTACATTTATAGTTTTTGTCCATCCTCAACATCTGTATTGTATAAGCGCTAATTTTACATAAAGGTCACTTGCTTGTTTTTTTCATAAAATACAATATTATTTTTCTAAACAGGTTTAGAGCCATTAATAATAATAATAATCTACTTCATTCATTTATATAGCGCTTTACCTAGGCCACTCAAACACTTTACAGTTGTCCCCTTGTGATCTCCTCCATCCACCACCATTGTGGAGCATCCACCTGGCAAGAATGCGACGGCAGCCCATAGTGGCGCCAGAAAACCGCCCACCACACCACCACTTATTGGTTGGAGAGGAGACAGAGTGTGAAGCCAATCAGTAGATATGGGTGAATTGTTTAGATGCCATGATTATCCAGAGGCCAATGGGCGAGTTTGGCCAGTATGCCGAGGTCACACCTCTACTCTTTACGAAAGACATCCTGGGATTTTTAATGAACACAGAGAATCAAGACCTCGTTGTTACGTCTCATCTGAAAGATGGTGCTTTTTGACGGGTTTCAAACTGTCAATTTTGGCAAGAAAATTGAATAATGTTTATCATACAGTGTATCGCATCTGCATCTAGTTGCTTTAGTAATTATGTAAGCATTTATACAACCACAAGAAAGCATTTATACAACCACAAGTTGCTGTGAAAATATTTTCTCTACTCGAGTCCATCATGACATATCTGTGAATTAATGTGTTGCATTAGACACCATAAGCAACAGTGCAGTTGTTTCCAAAACCACTGACTCATTCACTAATTAATTATTATTTTATTTTTGTATTTTCAGACTATAAGAAAAGCTAAACTTTGCAAAAAAAAATATATTACTTAACTTGCTCAGACCCAAAAATTTTTTCAAGATCACAAATGTATATGGTTTTGAAACCATATACTTTTGATTACCATACTTTGATTACCATTTATAGCAGAATTGAATCAACTTTTTCAATATGCACCTACACCTCCATGCACTTCATAACTGTTGCCAGAGAAGATCACCTGATGCAAATTTGGTGAGGATTGCACAAACTTTGTAGAATTAGTGATGAGAGAATTTTTTTGACAACGCTTTTTTTAAGATCAAAATGGATGATTGACAATATTGGCAACTGCTGAAAAATGGTAATTATCTTATACCCAAGATATCTAAATAAGCATGACTCAGATGCTCAGAGTAGGGTGACATCTGCACAGATTCATTTCCACACTCCAAAGCACTGCCAAGATACAGCCTCGCTTCCTGTTCTTCATCTGTGTATTTCGTCAGCGCTTTAATAGCTGTCAAATATCAAGAATCTGTTCAGTCTCCTTTATATGTAAATTTGGCTCATTATACATTGTGCCTTATTCATAAAAGGCATGCTATTTGCCTGATGTAATTGTAGGGATTTCTTAAATATGAACAGACACTGATATACAGATTTCACACAGGTGCTAATCCACCATCACATGAATTCCCATATTCGTGGTTGATTTTTCCCTGTCAGTATGTAAACCATCTACTCCATGAGATTCAGAAACTAATTTATTCATGGACGACCAAGCTTTCTTGGTATCAAATGACTGAAAGAGTTCCATTCCAACCTATAGAACCGCCCATTGTCTTGGACCCACCAAGGGAATGGAACCCTTATGTCCCAGAACAGGAAAAGGATGAAATGACCTCCCTCAGGCAAAGCACAGGATATCCAGCGTGACCGCCACATTACTATCATATGTTTTACCACCTTCTTCCTGCATGCCCGAAAACCCTTACTTCCTTTTGTCCACATGACAAAGAAAACAGAGTATACAACGACAATCAATTAAAATCATGAAAGTATTGTAGCACTATATTCCCAATATATTTTTTATGTCTTAAATGTGTGGGATGTGTTATTGAAACCACGATATCTTAATCGTTGCTTTTCCTACTTTTTCTTTTTAGTTTAAGTACGATTAACGTGTATGCAAAATCCTGTTGTTTTGAGTTTTGAATGAGAAACTGGTTTTGTTATTCACAAACAATTGTGGTAAGGAATAATGGAATTCAGCCTCATTTCCGTTGAATGATATTTTTTATAAGAAGTTCCTTTAAAACTTTGTAGCAATAACTCTCCACAAACACATTCGATCCCTGCACCATGCCACCTCGATGGACAGCGCCCTGTGGGCTGGACAAATGCCGCCCTGCTTTAACATGGCCACAAAGCCTCTGGCGCAGTCCTTACGCTCGGGCTCGACTCTCACGCAAAAGAACGTTTGGCTTTCCCTTGGTGAGCGCGGACAAAGCGCCAAGGCCGTACCAACGAACCAAGCGAGACCATCTAAGAACCAAACCCTTTCATGAGAAACATATCTTTCAAAGTCTTGCAAACTCAGAAGTTGTTTTAGCAGGACGCTGAAGCCTCTTCGTAAACCGGCAACCCGCCACTCAAGAACGTCTCAACGCAACCCGACGTCAAAGCAACAGCCAATCAGCGGAGGAATTTCCCTCAACAGACATCCAGGAAGCCCGCGACCGTGACGGAATTACCTCTGCTTTCAGCTGTCAAACCAAAGAACGCAAGTAACGGACAAACTCTTCAACTCAGCTGAACTGGTGTAGAATTAATTTAAGCAGTAAAATTAAGACCGATTCTCTGGTTGGTTTTTCTCCTAGGCTGAATTTAAAACCACTCTCGAAAACGAGTTAGGACTTTGAAAACTTAATGCAACTCCGTTGACTCCTTTCCTTGAATCTTTGTGTGTATGTGTGTGTATGTTTTAGTTAGGTTTTAATGTAATCTAGATTAGCCAATAAAATTCATGTTTCATTTATAAAGAATCATTGTTTGGTGTCATATAATTTCAAGGTTAAAACTATGCCAAAAAGATCCTTTCTTGCTACTTAGCTCGTAGCTTACTTATAATAATTACCTCTGTTAAGAGCTTACAAATAATCATAATTGTGTTGACCGTGGCCAGGAAAACACATATTTAATTTGTTAAAAGATACTAGGAATCACCGGCTCGCTGGACGACCCCCTGATTTGAAGTGCAGACTAACAAATTTACCTATGGTTTGATCAGGTGGACTTGGGACATTCAGATCCGAAGTCCTAGCAAAACCTGAATGTGGTAATAATCATTAATTCCCTATAATTACAAATTAATAATGAATAAATAAATGCTAATGTCGTTACATAATTAACATTGCACTGAAGTTGATAGTCCGCTGCATCCTTCACAACTCAGAATCGACTCCAAAGGCCAAAATTTTTAGCTTGCAAATTGTGTTCAACAAAGATTTTGTGATTCTGGTGCTAAAACAGCAGAGACAGCTCGTGCACATAAACACACCTTAAAAAATGATATGATCAGTAATCAAGTAATCAATAATCAGTTATCCATTAAGTCAGCAACTGAGCTTAAGTTGAAATACGTGGAAATGTTTTACAATGATATCAACAGACACGATTTATTTATAGTTAATTTCCCCCTCAAACTATTATTTATGTCATTTTAACAAATGCATTAAATTTGGTTTGACTTTTGCCGTACTTTTTGGTCTTGTCACAGTTCGTCATGAAAAGTTCTAAATTGCATCCAGATTTTCTAAGCTAACAAATGATTTTCTCTGCATTACTGTCCCTTAGTAGCCACGTGTATTGATCTTCCTTTAAATGGGGTCTTTGCCATTTTCTCTTGCATCTTACTGTTTTGCCCAATTATCCTATACAGTCTGGTGGTCTTTCTCAGTCCAAATACTTTTTGAAGCTACTATGTTTGTATTAATGGGAGGTTTCTGAACTGGGGGAACTCAGTTTATATAGAAACACTCAAGTTCAGTAGTTCAGTAATAAGGACATAAAAATATGTTGACTTCTAAAGAGAATTTTTGTCTGTCTTGTGCTTTGATCTCCCATAGTAATGTTTTCAAATGATCAAATTATGGCTTTTCTTAGCAAATATTTATATATGTGACTTGACTGATTAATCAAATAAGACTATTAATATAATGTACAGTAATTGTTTAGATTAATTGTTCCTACTGTATAAAGCCAGAAGCTTCATTAAGACAGCAAGCTATAAGATGCACAACAATAAATTGCCTATAGTATGTTCGGTTTCAGTCACAGATACACACTCAGCATTTCATTTTCAACCAAGACCATGCAGGGACAATCAGCTTTCAATAAAAAATTCTGTAAATGACAGCAATCGTGAACATGTCAGTGCCAGCCAAAGATATTTACCATGCAGTATTCTTTTGAAATCAGTCACGCTTAACACCTTGCCTTGGCAAAAGCAAAGAGTTCACTTACTGTATGTTGACAAATTCATAAATGTTGTGCCGTCATTTGTTTTTTAAAAAAAAAAAAAAGGGGGGTTGGTTTTTTTGTGATTTCACTTTTTTTTTTTTACTTTAGTTAGTGTGTAATGTTGCTGTTTGAGAATAAACAATATCTGCAAATTTACGAAGTTGAAAGTTCAATGCAAACTGAGATATCCTCTTTTACAATTCTGGAGGTTAATGCCTACAAAAACGGCTCGTAGGGACTACAACAAGTTACTTTCCCTTTTTTTGTGTCCCAGCAACAACCCCAAATAAAGCCCGCCCCCGCCTTATTTTCACATAGCTATGAGAAGTGTTATACATGGATGCGCGTGCGGTTGCCTTTGCTTGTATTAATCTTTAACAGGAATAAACCGTATTATTAAAAGCTAACAGATGCGGATCATTTACAAATAAGCGTATTAAAAGTAGGAAAGACAACAACCAAACAAAAACATACCATTAAATCTGCTTGCACAGGTTTCTGCGTGATCCTTTCACTAATTTCCTTTCTGTGTCTCAATCCGGGCTCAAAAGTTGTAAGCCATTATAGACGACGCCTTTGTTTACAATACACCCGGAGCATCAATGCCACTTGAGGTGAGGGGCGGGACAGTTTAGACTCGCACTAGATTGGTTTAGGCCAATCCCAACACACGGGACCAGCTAACCAATCAGAGCCCCTCACGTACTTCTTGAGGGAGGGGCTTCCTAAAAGCGGAATGATCAGCGTGTTTAAGGAGAGGAACAGAGTCTGGTTGAAAATAAAGGTAAATTATGTGAAAAAATAATGTTTTTTTTTTTTTTTTAAACTAAGCATTAAAACATGTTAAACTGCACGCCATAAACACAATCAAGCCTAGAAAAAACAGTCCCACCACCCCTTTAATAGCCGCATAAACACCACCCAGCTTATCCATTGATCTGATTGTTGGCATCACATAAACAGCTCTAAATTTATTTATTTATTTTCTTTCTGAAATACAGTAGTAAACTTGCTCTGTTGCTTACTTGGTACAACACTGAATTTTGCAATGTGCTGTACCAGGAACACAATGAGTTCCATGAAAATAATTCAAAGCAAGCTAAAATGGTATGGTTACTTCAGCAAATGCATTTTTATCAAGTGTGCCACACACGTCCTTAAAAAAGCCTCCTCCTGGCTGGCTGCATTAGGTTATAAAGTTTTAGCACCACTCACTAGACATTTCTGCCACGATACATACAACAACTAACACTGCTAGATTTATCTCATCAAACTGAAAGTACTTTTAGCACCACTTACTGGACATTTCACTTTTAAACATGCCAGAAACAACATTAATTTTCAGAAATGTCACCGTAGGCAGGTGTTTTCCAATGGATCCTTGTTTGTAATTTTTTTCATAATAATCAAGAATATGTTAAACAACTGTTGTTTTATTATGAATATTTCAAAATAAATGGGGATATTTTACTTAATTTATTTAAGAATTTGTTAATTTCTTAGAATTGTATTTCATTTGGAGCACTTTGGCCCCCTATAGAATCGCCCCTGGCTTGCTCGCTGATTGCAGCTTGAGAGCATTACTTATTCACATCCCGCATTGCCAAAGTAAATTGTGGCAATGAATTGATTAGGATATATGTTTTTATACAGCACGTAGGGAAAACCTCATGTGTTTCGTATGTGTATGAACAGAAGATGAAGATCAATGTGAAATGGAAATGAGTGTGAATCCTCCTGGAGCCGTGGCCTGGCAGGCTGGCACGGTGAGTGGCATCTCTGTGTGTGTCTACTGAGATGGGCCGCTGAAATGAGCTCTGGTGCTCAGGGGTCTGGCATCATCTCTCCTCCATCTCCCTCCAGCAGTCTCAACCCACAAAACACTGCTCTGCCAGACCACCTCCAACCACTCTTTCTATAGGAAAAGAAAATAAAGGAGGAAAGGACAAAATTGAAAAATTAACATTAATGCTATGGCGTTGTGCCAATAAAACCAATATACATAATATAACATTACAACTGTCAACATACAGTATTCCTTTGCAATTTTTATGTAACACTGAAAAATTTTTTAAAAAAAAAATTTAAAAAAGTGAATATAAAAATAGACTTGTTTGGAAATATATTGTATAAATATACGATTTCAGTCTTTCTATTACTTTTCATATTTGAATTCATGTGTAAAACTTGCTTTTTTCTGCTTACAGTTTTGTGGGATTTACTAGTAATTTACGAGTGAAAATTGTTTCTTACACCAAAATATTATTCAGTTTTTTAGGGCCTCCGTAAGGATTATCATGGAGCTGTTTTTTATAAAGGATATTTTTTTCAGAAGAGTTCACTAAAGCGTAATGATGATACGACAGCTCTAGTGTAGCAGTAAACAAGCCATGCCATAACTGTGCCAGTAAATTAAAGCAACTGTAATGACTTTAAAATCAGATGTTGTGAAAGGCGTAAGCGATGTGCAGGAATCATAAATCAGGATTGTCGGCTAGCTTCATGACAACCCTTCATTTGTCTTGGAGTTCTCCCATCATATGAACAACTTTACAGCATAATTGCAGAATTAAGTCCGATTGGTATGCATTGGATCGAGTCTTTGGAATGCTATTAGGAGTGAGCTTTTAACCTCACGCTGAACCCTGGTTCGTAATTTAAATTGTGATTATGCTACTTTTTATCATTACTTCGCTCCATATGCCAGTGCCAGCAGTCCCACTCTCAGATAGAGAGAGAGAGAGAGCAGTAATGGATGTTTCAATAGGAGTTGCTGAATGGACCGACCCACTTTTTCACCGGCCTTAGTGCTGGATTAATTTTTTCCACATTTATATTCACCACTGGGATTTTAAAAAATTGTAAGTCTTGTGCCAAAGCAATCAGGGCTGCCTTTCCAAAAAGCATCAAAGGGATAGTTCACCTTCAGTTGCTAGTCCCCATTTAAACTCATATATTTATGGAAAGAAAGAAAGAAACAACTACGCAAGAACCTAGGACCCACAGAAGGTGACCTAATCCCTTTAAGACTCTAAATAGAAATCGAGAAACATTAGTACCACTGGTCCTTACCAGAGGTTCTCAACCTTTTCAAATGTTTTGCTCCCTGTTTAACACATCAATATTTGAAGGGCTTAGTTTCAGCATTCGAGAAGTTTTAAGAGTTGAATGATCTTCAAGGTTCCCACTCTTTATAACCAATTAATTTAACTGCCAGCCGTTCATGGGCGTCGGAAACATTGTATGTAGGTGGGACAAGACCCACCCATTTTTTTTAAGACCAATGATATTGGACCCACTCACTTTTACCGTCTCTAATTTAGTGCATATGTCTGTTCACTTTTCAGAGCGCCATCCGTCAAATCCATTCCACTTGAGGAATGCCCAAACAAATTAAACTCCATTCTGCATTTTAGCTACAGCCTTGACTTCCACACTGCTGCTTCCTCAAATCCATTCCGCTTGGCTCATTCAGAGTCCATATAAATTAAACTCCATTCTGTGTTATTTTCACTTCTCGCGCCGCCTGCTGCACTCCCGTGACACAGCAAGGTAAACAAAGCATTTTAGCATATCTGCTGTTCGGGTGGGTCTGGCTGTGTGCTCACATACTGTGACTAAACAAGCTGCTATTTAAGTGAATGTTCATCATTTGTTTGCCAGTTGCTTTTAATGGCATCATGCAGTCTTTGTTGCAGCATTGAATTACAGTTACAATTACACTATGTTGTTATTGCGCTTACAGTTATCTGAAGTTTTTGCTAGGCTAGCTAGCTACAGTACATCAATGTCTTTGTTCAAAACAACTTACTAGACTTTTGTTGCTGTGTTAATTTTTGGGAAACCTTGCCAGGTATGTGGTAACTTTTTAGCCTTTAAAAGCAATTGTTTAATTAAAAGGCACCAGAAGACAGGAAATGGCATCTACTCTAGTAAAATTTTTCTGGGGGAGGACCCACCCAAAATTGTATTTATGTTTTAGCTTCCGACACCCATGCAGCCATTCGTGATTTACAGAATAAGGAGTTAGGATGAGAATTTTTTTAAAATGACTAATTTTTTCTACCCAGAAAAATATTTTAGAGCTTGGCATAACTACAAGTGAACTGGTCACAGTTTGTTTTGATAAATGCAATGCACCCACTGCCCGATCTCTGAAATGCATGATCTTGGCGAAAATGACTCATGAATAGTAGCTATTTCAAATGGTTGTGGTCCCAAGAGTTTAACGTTCACTGTTAATCATTCATTCTTTCTTCACTCATTCATTCAAGCACATTAAAAGCGTATTCAATTCCTTTGCTGAACGAACAGCCATGACCCAGTGAGTTCAGTTTCAACCCTAATTAAACACATCAGAACCAGCTAATCAAGGTTTTTATGATTAGTTGATTATTAGGTTACATGCAGGTGGGTTTGTTTATGGTTAAAAACTCTGCTTCAACAAATCTTTAGATCGACACAAACTTCAATGAAGCTTTATTTATTCTACCAAAATGTACAGAGGTTATTTTTTTTTTACAACAATAGTAGCCTACATCGTGAATCATAAAGAAGAAAAAAACAAACTTAAATATAAGATTACGTTTAGTGAAGTTTGTGAACAGGTCTACAGCTGTGTCGTTTCATTTAAAGGGGGAGAGTGGGCTATATTGTCACAATTTACTCCAATGAATAGGCATATATCTCAGAAAAGGTTCATTAAAAAAAGGAAAAGTTTATTTCTATGTACCTTGCATTCTACAGACTGTAACATTCCACCATTATTCCATTACCAGAAAGAAATACAAAGTTTACTATACAAACGTTGCCCTTTTCTGACAATATGTGACATGGGCCCATCTTGGCATTATCAGCAAAATAATTATGAAACAAAGCAATTGATTTAACAGCAAACAGGTACAAGACAGAAATGGTAAATGGTAAAAACCGACAACATATAGCCTACAACTTCTATTAAACTTAGTATCCAAGTGAGGTTTTATTATTTTCACTAATTTGTCCAACATTTACAGAAAAAAGACGTGTAGGCAACGGGAAAACACAGCATTAGAGTAAATTAACATTTGAATTTGATGCTGACAGAAAGTGAGCATTCATATATGGGCTTCATTTAATCATTCAGTTGAATGTTGCATTTTTTCCCCTGCTCTTTGTCCAATCCAGATGAAACCCAGCAGTAGTTGTCAGCAGTGGCATTTTTTAAAGCGGCTTTACTTGACCGTTTCCATCGGTAGATGACAAAGACTGACATTACCACAGTGATCACAGTCAATGGGATAACCGAACCTAAGACACACACCAAAATCCAAGAACTTCCGAGAAAACTTTCTTTGCGTTTACTGGAGTCCGTTTTTGCGTTTGTAAGTGGAGGGGGGTATGTTGTCGGTCCAAAAGTGACAGGTATCTGATTCAGTTTAGTGATGAATGCTTCTCTATGATCTGAAGATGGAGAGCTTTGTGGTTTATCTGTGGGATCCGGGACGCAGCTTATGCCATTTTTAGCCACAATGAAGTTTCCCCTACAGGAACATTTAAAACTGCCCAAGGTATTGAAGCAGATGTCTTCACACGGTCTACTGATACATTCATCGATATCTACACATATCCCGCTATCGTTTAATGATGAACTGTAACCCGCGTGGCAGTAACAAGAGAATGAACCCTGTGAATTGAGACAGCCCTGTTGACATCTGAGTTCGGTGCATTCGTCAACGTCTTCACATTTGCCAGCGCCAAGCCTGAAGCCGGGATTACACTCACAAAAATAGCTTCCCGGCGTGTTGTGACACCTGTGTTCACTGCAGGTACGTTGCTGACATTCATCGATATCAACGCAACTGACACCGTCTTCAGCCAAATGAAATCCCTCCGCGCATGCGCATGAAAAGCCAGTGGCAGTCGGTATACACTTTGATTCGCAAGGTGAGTTTTCGCAGTTATTTCTGAGAGCACAACTCACTTTATCATCCATCAGGTAATAACCTTCATGACATTCACAACTAACACCTGCTTCTGCAGTCTCAAAACATAGGTGATCACAGCCTCTGTTTTTGCAGCGTTTATTTCGTGCGCAAAGACTCTCTAAATTTGTCCAGCCAAAAAGACCATTATTGTTGTCACAAACTGTGACAGAAGATTCTGCATCTTCCGACCCACCGCACTGTATTTCAGCCAATGTCCCATGTGGTAACATCGCTAACCTTTCATTTGGACTTAGCGGTTTAAATAAGAATGGGATGTTGTATTTGACATCACCGTGTTTCTCCAACAGAATTGGTTTGCACATGCCTTTGAAGAGAAATGTACACATATAAAATGCGCTGTCTCTACATGAGCCATCTGACCACTTGAAACCGTCTGCCAGTGAAATCGACACACACCTTTTTTCCGTGCATGTGCTCAAAGGTTTCTTTTTCCAGTTGGAATATTTGGAATCTCTCGGCTCTGAAGTCCATCTGAAGCCGTGCAACTCCTCAGTGAAATCGGTGCAGTGTCTTTTCTGCAACACAAGTCCGATCCAAAGTTTAGAGTTAAGGATGTTGAATTTCTCTGCTGCTAAAAGAGCCGATTTGATGCTCTGAAGTTCATTCTCATTTCTCATAGTAACCAATTTGCCACCGTTATTGATACAGTCTTCTGAAGCTTTTTCAAAACGTTTCTCCTCCAAATGCAGCGTAAGGCAAGCCTCAGCTGTGCACGTTGTGCTCACTCGATCGGTCCCGCCAGCGACAAAACAGGACAACATCAGAAACAGTACGTGCATCATCCCGTCAGTATCATTAATAATAAAATACTACTCGCTTTGAGGAGAAAATGTTCAGTTCATCTCAGAGAATGGAGAAGAAATTGTTCGTAGGCCTTTCAAGTATCAGAACAGGACTCTCCACTTTTTATGAGAATTGAAGTCTCTTATTCATTCCTTCAGACTTGCAAACAACAAAAAAAGCACAACAGGTTTGATGCTTTGTGAGGACTTATTTAAAGATATGATTAAAACTTAATAATGTTTAATATACAAAAAAATCTAGAAAATAGCCTGAGCTGATTTAGCAGTTGATTCTGAACATTTTAACTTTAATTCATTTTTTTATAACAGTTTTTCTGAAAACACAAAACAAAACAAAATCCCACAAACTGTATACAAAAGTATATGAACTAACCAAACAAAAGAAAATGCAAAAAAAAAAAACACCCACCTAAACATGCACCAGATACCGTGAAAAATACCTTAAACAAAGCCATACTTAATCAGACAACATATTTGGAGTTAAATAATAAAATATCGAAGTTATACATTATATAACTTTAATTACATTTAAAGTAAAAAATATACATGCTTTTATGTCTTGCCTAGTTTTTGCATTGACACTGTAACCAACTATAGTACAGTTACTATGTTGTTTTTGTGTGTAGTTCTTCTACTGTGCTCCAGGGGGCCCTACAGGATTTTCTATGGTAAGGGATAAAATGGATGTAGGCAGCAGAGTAAGAGATACCTGTTTGGTTAAACGGAAGCATGGCTTTCACTTACATAACCTTATCGCAAATGGAGTTTAGTTTGAGAAACTTAGGTTTTCAGCTCAATCAAAATAACTTTTTTTGTTTCTGTTTTTCCATTTTCTTTATTTTGAATGCCTCATAAATGGATTAAGAAGGAACTTCATCAAAACTCTGTGCTCATCGAGGAACAAATCAACAACAAAGAATTGCAACGCACTCTATGTTTTGAAGAAACTCGGATTGCTGATTATTAATGCTACGCTTGCTATCGGATTACTGGATTTTGTTAACTCCTATCATCATTGTGGACTTCAGTATTCAGATATAGTGCTTGTTTCGGCTTAGAGATGAGTACTCGTTCAACCAAATACGTTTTTTTCCCTTTATTTGATAAATGATTAATGCGACGGTTTGTTTTGTAGTCAAAAAGACTTTGACTGTTTGTTTTTCATACACATGCCGTAATGATCTGTGAATTGCTTTTATTTATATAAACATTTTGTAATGCACTACTGTGTTGTTGTTTTCAGTTGAGGGACCCTCCCCTAAATTAATTTGTGATTCACGACCAGAAAAAGTTCACTGGGATGGTTACAAATTGGCACCCAAACAGGGACCCTCAGCTTTGAAAACACACAGGTGTAAAACAATCAGTCTGGTAAGCAGTCTTAGTTCATTATTGTAGGTTTTTTTACCGTCATCTGCTATGGATAAAGATGAGTGCATTGGTGGCATGGATTTTTCATCAGAGACATTCACAACCAGAAGAGAACCGATGAAAGAACTGATAAACACATTTAGTGATTTATATATTGATTCTGATGAAGACAGCGAGCAAGTCGAGCATTATGTTCATGTGGACGAGTTGTTTCCCTCCTCTGCCACCACCAATAGAGGTGAATGAAGAAGTCAGACCCAACTGTGACACAACTTTAATGGAACGTCTCACTGAGATTGAAAACCAAATGGGTAACATCGATCGAAGGATGAGTGAGCAAGATTCTTTTGATGCATTTGATGTGCAGTGTAAAAAATTGGAAGAAAATATGGCTTATCATGTCCGACGTGAATGTGGAAGAGTCAAGCCACAGATGGAGCTGACGGTTAAGGACTTGGGTCAATCGATTATTGATTGTTTAAAGAGAAGAGACCAGCAATTAAAACAAAGATTTCAGTTACTGAGCCCAAATTCTTCTACTCCAAGAGTTCCTAAAGTAAATGTTTCCCACTCTCCAATTCATAATACGACTAGTAGTGTTTCCATTCAACATAATCCTTCTACCATTCAGTATAAACCACCTGTAAAGATGGACTTCCCCAGTTTCACAAATGCGGTTGAGGATGATCCTGTTTTGTTTGTGGAGTGCTGTGAAGAGTATTTCGAAGTTCGACCCCTCAGTGATGAAGAAGTAATTGCTGCTCTCACTGCTGTGTTAAGAGGCACTGCTAAAGATTGGTGGATAGCAGAAAGGAAAAATGTAACGAGTTGGAAACAGTTCAAAGAGAAGTTTCTGCTTTCGTTTTTAAGTGAGGATTACCAGGATGTGGCTGCAAGAAAGCTTGCTGAAAGAAAACAAGGCCCTAAGGAAAGTTTGAGAGATTTTGCTTATCACTATCGTGCCCTGTGTTTGAGATGGAAAAAGGACATGACCGAGAAGGAATTGATTCAAGCCATTCTAAGGAACTGCAATCCACGGCTAGCTAGTTTACTTCGTGGGACAGTTAAAAATGTGGGAGAATTAGTGCGACTTGGAACCCAAATTGAGAAGGATTTCAATGAATCAAAGAGGTATTGGAGCCAAGTCAACAGTGAAGAGCAGAAAAAGAAATCTCCTGTTGCTCCAGATTTCCAACGCAAATCCTCACAGGGTGCCAATAGAGTCGTGTTGCTGGATCAGAGTTCAGATGCTCATGATTTCAAAAACATTGCCATTCCGTTAATACTCCGGAACAGCTATGTTGTTGCCATAGTGGATACAGGTAGCACATTTTCTCTGATTCAAAAGTCTCTGTGGAAGAAATTAAGTGGCCATGAAGATTATCAACCTAGTGGGGATCAGACGTTCCTATTAGCAAATGGACAGAGGCAAAGTTCACTGGGTAAAGTTAATTGGGATTGTGAAGTCCAAGGGCAGGAGAGGAAAGTGACCTTCTATGTTATGCAAGACTCCGACCTAACTGTACCAATTATCCTGGGAATTGATTTTTTATTAAAGTCCCAGATGGAATTGGATTTTAAAAAAGCACAGTTCCAGTTACCTACCTCAACGGAACCCAAGATTTTTCCTTTTACGCACTACAATGGGCATTCTTCAAATTATTTTTATTTGGCCATGCCCACTGTTAGTCTAGAAGACCACCAGCAGATTCTACGAATCGCACAAATGGTAGATTCAGAGTCTAGCGTTCGAAATAAGTTGGAGGAGTTAATGTTAAGTTGGCCCACAGTGTGCACTCAACAGCTTGGCAGAACAAATTGTGTCAAACATCATATCACTACCATAGATGAGATCCCTGTAAGAAAAAGAGCGTACAAGGTTTCAATGGAGAAACACCAGTTCATTGAGGTTCAAGAGCTTTTGGAGAAACGGATTATTCAACCCTCTGTTTCACCCTGTGCAGCACCAGTGGTTGTTGTACCGAAGAAGGACGGAAGTTCTAGGTTTTGTGTTGATTATAGGGGTCTTAATTCTAAGACACATCTAGACGCCTACCCAATGCCCCAAATTCAGGACATTTTAGAGTCTTTGCATGGTGCCACTGTTTTTAGCACCCTTGATTTAAAAAGTGGTTACTGTCAAATGGAAGTGGACAGTGTTGAGAAGACAGCCTTTGTTACCTCCTCAGGGTTATATGATTTTCTTTGTCTCCCGTTTGGGCTAAAAAACTCTGCTGCATCATTCCAAAGACTTATGGAACATGTGTTAAGGGAGGTTAAAGGAGAGTGCTGCATGGTCTATATTGACGACATTGTTGTCTATTCTAGTAATGTTGCTGACCATCTCCAGCATCTTGAACAGGTGTTTGTTTGCACGTCTTCACAAGGCAGGTCTCACCCTAAATCTTAAAAAGTGTAACTTCATCCAACACTCACTTTCATTTCTTGGACACATTGTGACACAAGAGGGAGTGAAAACTGATCCAGCCAAAGTCTCTGCCATTGAATCTTTTCCTATACCTCAAAACATCAAGGATGTGCAAAGGTTTCTAGGACTGGCCGGTTGGTATCATCGGTTTATCCCCAGTTTTTCTGAAAGAGCAGCTCAATTACACGCCCTAAAACAAAAGAATGTTAAGTGGAAATGGACTGAGCAATGTCAGCAAGCTTTTAATGACATTAAACAAGCACTCATGCAAGCGCCTGTGTTGACCCCTCCCGATTTTAACAGGGCCTTTAAAGTTCAAACGGACGCAAGCGAAAACGGACTTGGAGCAGTCCTTACCCAGGATATTGAAGGGGAAGAGCATGTTGTTGCTTTTGCATCACGTTTGTTGAGAGGTGCTGAAAGATACTACTCTGTATCAGAAAAAGAATGTTTAGCAGTTGTATGGGCGGTAGAAAAATGGAGGCAGTATCTGGAAGGGAGAAGATTTGAAGTCATTACTGACCACAATGCTTTGACATGGGCATTTCAACACCCTAAACCACCTTCTCGTCTGATTCGTTGGACCATAAGGCTGCAAGGTTTCCATTTCACTGTAAGGTATCGAAAAGGACAGTGCAACGTTGTTCCTGATGTTTTATCAAGGGGTCTCGACTGCACACCAGATACCCTACTCATCAGTATCGCCACTGAATCTATGTCTCTACCATGCAATGTACCAGTGGATCTCTCACAAATAGCTATGGAACAGAATAATGATCCAGAAATCCAAGAGTTAGCCATCAAAGTCGGAGAGCAGTCTACCAAAGATGTGATGAGAGTTCATTATGTGATGGAGAATGGATTTCTTTTTCAGAGTGTTCCAGATGGTCAAAAGGGCCAGAAAGTGCAGTTAGTCATCCCCAATGCTTTTAGACAGGTATTTTTACAGTATGCACATGACAATCCTCTCAGTGGTCATTTAGGGAAGATGAAAACCTTACTTAGGCTACTAGACTCTGTATACTGGCCTAGTATTCAAAATGATGTGTGGAAGTACTGTAAGGAATGCCAGTCATGTCAAAAGTACAAAGCTTCTACTACTAAGGCTCCTGGACAGTTACAAAGCACTCCTGTCGTTGAACCAGGATATATGCTAGGTGTGGACATTATGGGACCTTTTCCCCGAAGCCCCAAGCAGAATGAATATCTACTTGTTGTGGTAGATTATTTTACCAAGTGGGTAGAGCTATTCCCAATGAGAACTGCTAAAGCATCACTCATTGCAAGAATTCTGGTGGAGGAAATTTTCACGAGATGGGGAACACCGGCGTATCTCGTTTCTGATAGAGGTACACAGTTCACCTCTCACCTTCTTGACCTTTTATGCAAACAATGGGGGGTAATACAGAAACTTACCACTGCATATCATCCGCAAACTAATTTGACGGAGAGAGTCAACAGGAATTTAAAACCCATGATTGCCTCATATGTAGGAGAACAACATAAGCATTGGGACAGATGGCTGTCGGAATTCCGATTCGCTATAAACTCAGCGTGGCATGAGAGTACAGGATTTTCACCTGCAGAGATAGCTCTTGGCCGTAAACTGAAAGGGCCAATGGAGAGAGCCCTCCAAAAACTTCCCAGTCCTGAAAATCCTGTTTATCCTTCCTTAGACCGTCAAAAACTGCTTATTGACATAGTAAGGGAAAATGTGGAACGAGCTCAAGTCAAACAAAAGAAGTACTACGACCAAAGACACAAGTCATGTGAATTTCAAGTTGGAGAAGTAGTTTGGATTCGTACCCATCCCTTATCTAAAGCAGATGACGGTTTCATGGCAAAATTGTCACCTAAATGGAAAGGTCCAGCAGTCATTAAAAAGAAATTAGGTCCGGTAAATTATAGAGTTTCCTTTATGGATGATCCTGACTCCATAGACTCTTACCATGTACAGAATCTTAAAATTTGTCACGGTTGGGACAAATTTTCTATCGAGGGGAGGAGTGTGTAACCGACTATAGTACAGTTACTATGTTGTTGTTTTTGTGTGTAGTTCTTCTACTGTGCTCCAGGGGGCCCTACAGGATTTTCTGTGGTAAGGGATAAAATGGATGTAGGCAGTAGAGTAAGAGATACCTGTTTGGTTAAACGGAAGCATGGCTTTCACTTACATAACCTTATCGCAAATGGAGTTAGTTTGAGCAAAGTAGGTTTTCAGCTTAAAAAAAAAAAAAAACAACAAAAAAAAACAAAAAAAAAAAAAAATCAAAAAACTTTTTTGTTTCTGTGTTTCCATTTCTTTATTTTGAATGCCTCATAAATGGATTAAGAAGTAACTTCATCAAAACTCTGTGCTCATCGAGGAACAAATCAACAACAAAGAATTGCAACGCACTCTATGTTTTGAAGAAACTCGGATTGCTGATTATTAATGCTACGCTTGCTATCGGACTATTGGATTTTGTTAACTCCCATCATCATTATGGACTTCAGTATTCGGATTCAGTGCTTGTTTCAGCTTAGAGACGAGTACTCCTTCAACCAGATACGTTTTTTGTCCTTTATTTTGATAAATTATTAATGCGACGGTTTGTTTTGTAGTCAAAAATACTTTATTGACTATTTTTCATACACCATGCCGTAATGATCTGTGGATTGCCTTTATTTATATAAACATTTTGTAATGCACTACTGTGTTATGTGTCGTTTTCAGTTGAGGGACCCTCCCCTAAATTAATTTGTGATTCACGACCAGAAAAAGTTCACTGGGATGGTTACAACACGTTTTATTCCAGTAAATATAAGGATAGGTTTATTTTTAACGTTCTTAATTATTTAAACCTCTGTCATGTGCTCATGTAATTGGTCAGATGCATGAAGCTTGTGTGAAGAATTAGTCCAACCGACCTGTTATAACCTTCTTTTCATCCTCTATTCACTTTAATCTCAAATAAAGAGATTATTTATATAATAAACCTATCATAGAGACTCAGACCTGCAGAAATTAAGTAAATGCATATAAATCAATCAATAAATAAAAAGAATGTTAAAACAAATAACCGTATAAATAAATGTGAAAACAAATACATGTGGGAATAAATATACAAATAACTGAAGAAATAAATACATAGCCTACATACATTCATACATACACGCAAGAATAAAAAAGTTAAATACAGAAAATAATAAATGAAAAAAGTAATACAAAAATGTATTTAGGACTAAATTTAATAAAACAATAATTTTATTACATTACATTTACTTACATTATATTTAATTGTTAGTCCTTTATTTATTCCTCTATTGATTATTTAGTTATTTTTAATTTCACAAGTGGCAGTGATTATCAGTGTTGGGGGTAACTCATTACAAGTAACGCGAGTTACGTAATCAGATTACCTTTTTTCAAGTAACTAGTAAAATAACACATTACTTTTAAATTTACAAGAAAATATCAGAGTTACTTTTTCAAAATCCATTTTTGTCCCAATTTATTGATTGACGGCTCTCCTGTCCACATGTTGAGAGAAATCAGAAGATGTTATTGTAGTTCTAAAATAATATGAATATGCATTATCTCACTCACAAAAAAAAAACACAGCTTCAGTATTCCTCAAAATGAATAAAAAAAAAATGCAACTCAGAATATGACACAAACATGCAATAATTAAATATGCTAAATAACACAAATATCCTTTATGCATTTAATCGCATTCTATTAACCAATGTCTTTGCTTCTGACCTTCGATGATCCAGTTCAACCGTACTAATAAGCACAAAGTACGCTAGACAAAAATTTGTCTTAGTGTATATACACTCTTAAAAATAAAGCTGCTTCATGATGCCATAGAAGAACCTTTGTGTCTAAATGTTAAACCTTTAACATCTGAAGAACCTTTATGTTTAACAAAAGGTTCTTTGTAGCAAAAGAAGGTTCTTCGGATTATAAAAAGGTAAGAAAGAGATGGTTCTTTAAAGAACATTTGACTGAATGGTTCTTTGTGGAACCAAAAATGGTTCTTCTATGGCATCGCTTGAAGAACCTTTAAAGCACCTTTATTTTTAAGAGTGTAGTAAAATGCTTAATATGTTTTATCAGTCTGTGGTTGCCAGGTCTCTGTTTTACGCTGTGGTGTGTTGGGGGAACTGGTATGAAAGGGGGTGATGCTAAACGGCTGAATAAACTCATCAAAAAAAGCGAGTTCTGTCATTGGACTGGATCTGGTCCCTCCGGAGGTGGTTGCTGAGAAGAGAATGATGCACAAATTGCTAGTCATTATGGATAACACCACTCACCCTTTAAATGACATGCTTGTTGCATTAAGGAGTATTTTTAGTTGGAGACTGATCTTGCCTCGGTGCAATAGTGAACGGTATAGAAGGTATTTTGTAACTACTGCAGACTGTATAACACATCTCTCGGATGCAGAGGCACCTTTGAACTTCTAGTGAGCTAGATAGTTAAATTAATTTTATACTTTACCTGTATACCTTATTTTATCCTAAAATCTGAAGGGAAATTACCTGTTTGACCTGTATTTATTATTATCTATTGTATTTATTTTGTGTTGTATGGTGATAATTTCCCTGCGGGGATTAATAAAGTTGATCCTATCCTATCCTTGTGTGTCTTTGTTTATTGCTGAAGTGTGTTGAAATTTCTTCTTCTGCATTCTACTGTACGGTCGTAAATTTACTTTCCCTTCAGCCTGCGGCTTATTCATTTCACTTTTGGTGTGAAAAGGTTTTATATTTGTCAAAAATATAACTTTTTTATTTTAAAAACAAAGCAAGCAAGCCCTGCCCAGATTTAAAATGCAACTCAAAAGTAATGTGATGCATTACTTTCCATAAAAAGTAATGTAATTAGTTGCTTTTTTATGGAGTAACGCAATATTGTAATGCGTTACTTTTAAAAGTAACTTTCCCCAACACTGGTGATTACTATGGTACTGTGTGAGGTACTTCTGTCGCTCGGTGGCTAGAGGAACTTTTAGGGAGGCGCGTGAAGGGCGGAGTTTATGCGAGGAGACCTCTATTGAAAAAGCGCCACGGAACATCAGGCAGTCAGTCATCTGAGGAGAGTCGAGTCACTGAATCAACAGGAATGGCACCGGTAACAGTCAAACGCGTTTTAATCAGTGAAAGCGTCGATCCATGCTGCAAAACGATTCTGCAGGAGAACGGCATTGAAGTGACGGAGAAGCAGCAGATGACTAAAGAAGAGTTGATTGCAGAGATGCAGGTAACGTTAAGTGATTCTTCAACTGATTGACTCAAGTTCAGCAGCAGCTTCACCGGAATATCAAGTGCCTTGATTTGACGGGGCGTCCTCCCAAAGCAGCCGCAGCAGCAGCAGTAACACCAAACTATCTCTGTGTGTGTGTGTGTGTGTGTGGTGTGTGTGTGTGTTTTTTTTTGTGTGTGTGTATGTGTGTGCGTGTGAGAGAGTGTGTGAGTGTGTGTGTGTGTTTGTTTGTGTGTGAGAGAGAGTGTGTGTGAGACAGTGTGTGTGTGTGTGTGAGAGTGTGTATGTGTGAGAGTGTGTATGTGTGTGAGAGTTGTGTGTGTGTGTGGTGAGAGAGTCTGTGTGGTGTGTGTGTTGTTGAAGAGAGGGTGTATGTGTGCGAGTGTGGGTGTGTGTGTGGAGGTCTGGTGTGTGGTTGTGTGTGAGAGAGTGTGTGTGTGTGTGTGGTGTGTGTGAGAGAGTGTGTGTGTGTGTGTGTGTGAGAGAGAGAGTGATGTGTGAGGTGTGTGTGTGTGAGAGAGAGTGTGGAGTGTGTGTGTGTGTGTGTGAGAGCGAGTGTGTGAGTGTTGTGTGTGTGTGAGAGAGAGAGTGTGTGAGTGTGTGTGGGTGTGTGTTTGTGTGTTTGTGTGTGTGAGAGAGAGCGAGAGAGAGTGTGTATGTGTGTGAGAGAGAGTGTGTGTGTGTGTGTGTAACAGAGAGGTGTGTGTGTGTGTGTATGTGTGTGGGTGTGAGAGAGAATGGTGTGTGTGGTGTGTTTGTGTGTGTCGAGAGAGAGAGAATGTGTGTGGAGAGAGAGTGTGTGTGTTCTGTGTGTGAGGCGAGTGTTTGTTTGTGTGTGTGTGAGAGAGTGTGTGTGGTGTGTGTGTGTGAGAGAGAGAGTGTGTATGTGTGTGAGAGAGAGAGAATGTGTGAGAGAGAAGAGAGAGAGAGAGAATGTGTGAGAGAGAGAGAGAGACTGTTGTGTGAGCGAGAGGAGAAAGAGAATGTGTGTGTGAGAGAGGAGTGGTGTGTGTGTGTGTGAGCGACGAGAGAGGTGTGTGTGTGTGTGTGAGAGCGAGCGTGTGTGTTTGTGTGTGTGTGTATTGTGTGTGTGAGTATTGTGTGTATTGTGTGTGTGTGTGTGAGGAGGTGTGGTGGTGTGTATGTGTGTTGAAGAGAGTGTGTGTGTGTGCCAATTGTGTGAGGGAGATGTGTGGGGTGTGTGTGTGAGAGAGAGTGAGAGAGAGAGAGAGAGAGAGTGTGTGTGGTGTGTGTGAGAGAGTGTGTGTGTGTGATGTGTGGTGAGAGAGGGTGGTGTGGGTGTGGTGTGTGTGTGTGTGGGTGTGTGTGTGTGTGTGTGGGTGAGAGAGATAAATATTAGCATGTGATGTGAATGTGTGCCAGTTGGATGTGCTGAAGTTTGTGTGTGACTGTCACCCCTCCTCCTCCTCTTCACGAGTCTGATGCAACAGCAGCATGTATCTGCACCATATGAATCGTTTCCTAACTAATGATTTTATTAGACACCAAGTAAACCAGCAATTTATGTATTCAAAGTATGTTTTTCCAGTGCATACTGCACATGTGTTTTGCTCTGTGCATGTGTTTTTAGTGTGTACATTTTTGTTGTTTTTATTTATTAGGTATTTGCTGTGATAGGATGTAAATACAATGCGTATCATTTTTCTTCATCGGGAAGGCATGTGCATTAAGTAAAACGCTGAATGCATGGTGACTTGTAATTTATTGTCACTGTTGTCATGCCACATGTTGTTCTGCTTAGGAAATAACATGCTAATTTTTTTCTCCCAAGAATTATGATGGTTTAGTCGTCCGATCAGCAACCAAAGTTACTGCTGAGGTCATCAGTGCTGGCAGTAACTTGAAGATCATTGGACGGGCCGGAACTGGAGTTGACAACGTGGATGTGGATGCAGCGACTAAGAGAGGCATTATTGTCATGAAGTAATGAAGCATGTTGAGTCTTGCTCTGACCTCAATTCTGTTTGTTTTCAATGCTAAAGCAGGTTGCTCTAGTTGTGCATTCTTCTTACTTCTTTTCTTAATGTAAATAGTTCACACCGAAATGAAATTGTCAACATTTATTGCCTCTCGTGCTAACATCTAAGGAGATGTTAAAAGAATAGGTCACTCAAAAATGAAAATTTGCTGAAAACTTACCATCAGGTCATCCAATATGTAGATGAGTTTATTTCTTCATGGGAGCAGATTTGGGGAAATTTAGTATTACATCACTTGTTCACCAGTGGATCCTCTGCAGTGAATGGGTGCCGTCAGAATGAGAGTCCAAACAGCTGATAAAAACATCACAATAATCCACACCACTCCAGTCCATCAGTTAAGATCGAAAAGCAATATGCTGTGTGTTTGTAAGAAACAAATCCATCATAAAGGAATAGTTAATGAATAGTCTGTCATCATTTACTCCCCGCTCAAGTTATTCCAAACCTGTAACCAAACAGTTGCTGGTCCCCACTGACTATCATAGTATGGAAGAAAATGCTATGGAAGTCAATGGGGACCAGAAATGGTCAAACAAACAGCTTTTCACTTCACAAGATGTTATTTGATGGACTGGAGTCATGTGGATTTATTGTGGATTATTGTGAATTGTTTTTATCAGCTGTTTGAACTCTTATTCTGACGGCACCCATTCACTGCAGAGGAACCATTGGTGAACAAGTGATGTAATGCCAAATTTCTCCAATTGGTTTGGTGGAGAAACAAAACTCATGACTCTGGATGGGACTGAGGGTGAGGACGTTTCCTCCATTTCATGAACTATTCGTTTAAGTAGAATGGCCAGGATTCCTTTACTAAAGTTTGTTTAGTCCGTATTTCTGTCGTTTTCATATTTTAGCACTCCGCGTGGAAAACAATCAGTGCGGCTGGAGCTCACCTGTGCTCTTTTGAGAGCCTGTTGTTAGGTAAATGTGCAAATTTAATAAAGTACGTTCCTTATAAAATACTTCTGTTCATTGATTTTTTTTTTGGCGTTTTTGAGATAAATTATTAAGGTATTATCAAATATGTTTTAATTTTCAGAACTGGGTGTTTCTGGATAAAAATAGGTAGAAATGATAAAACAAAAAAAAAATCAAATAAAAATTGTGTATTTAAAAAAAAAAAAAAAAAAACTCAATTTTGGGCTGTTTGGCAACTCTGGACATATAACGTGGGGGGAAAAAATATGTAAAAAGCCTGCTATAACCCCTCTAAGTTTGATTTATTGTTATATTCCTATTGTTATTCCTGTTACATACCCAATTAAATATTGCAAATATTTATCAAGGTTTTCTGTATTTCCTAGATGTATTCCACAAGCTGTCATATCAATGAAGGATGGAAAATGGGATCGGAAAAAGGTATGTGCACATTTTGTCCTCTGTGTGGCTGTTGGCAGTATGTTAAGGGCACTGCATTATGGGATAGAGTATTGCATGCACCATCATGTTGTATATTGCACATTTTGACAAATCATCTAGTATTCTACACGTACTGAAAGTTTGTGCATAGTATACATACAGTAGTTCAGAAACCATCAGAGTTGTGATTCCATAGCCATACTTTCCCGTCTGTGTTAAGCCAGTCATCACTAATCGATTGTGATCACTGAATGTGTTGCTCCGCATTGTTATGGTAGATGGCTGAGTGCTTTGCTAATGATTTTGCAGTTCATGGGCGCAGAGCTGTATGGAAAAGTTCTTGGGATTGTAGGGCTTGGAAGAATCGGCAAAGAGGTGGCGACACGAATGCAGTCCTTCGGCATGAAGGTAAGATCATTGTGTCCTAAATCTGTCCTGACTTGAAATGCAAATGCAATTTAAACTTTTTTTTTTTGTTTATTGCATCCCTGATAGACCATTGGTTACGACCCCATCACCCCTCCAGAGGTTTCTGCGAGCTGGGGTGTGGAGCAGATGTCTCTGGAGGAGCTGTGGCCACAGTGTGATTATATCACAGTCCACACTCCACTCATGCCCTCCACCACAGGTTCACACAAACAAAACATTTTGTGCAACAACTGCACAATTCAGTTAAAAAAAAAAAAAAGTGATTATTTTGCCTCATATTGCTGCTGCTTACATGCCAAGACTAAAATCCTGAATGATTTTTTTTTTTTTAGTATCATTGGGATACTTGGTGACAGGAGAAACAAAGCTTTTCAAAACTTTGAATCAATTAAACCAATTACTTTGCAAAATGATTCACTGTTCTGAACGCCACATGCTGGTCAAACAAGCATGAAAACGCCTTTTAGGAACAAATTGCACATTCTATTTAAAGTGTAATTTATTAATGCAATTAACAAATCATCTAATACCATTAAATATAAAATGTCTGTGCAATATGTTATTTTATTAAATTGTAGGCATTGTTTTGTTTGTTTTATGGAGAACTTTGATAATCCAGCCAATAAGAGACAACCCTCTACGGACACCTTGGCAACTGAATCGCCATCGGCTAGTATATTTTGTGAGTGTACTCACAGATCGAGTATATATTTAAATATACATGTGGTAAACTTCCTTGTGCACAGTTTTTTTTTAAATATCTGAAAGTACACTCTTAACATCGGTCAGTTAAGCATTATAATATGATAATCAATATTTTTTAATGATAGAACTTTAGTAATTAGGATTAAAACTTGATAACCATGTATGAATGCATATTAGTCATTTGAACTGAACTTAGGACTGGTGGTGGTGCTTTTTGGTCATTCAGTGTTTCTGTAAAAACAAATTGGGAAAAAAACTATCAAAAATACTGATTTTAATATGATAAGATCCAAATTCTACAATAAGAACAATTATAACAAGGCACGAAAGATGAATGAGCTGATGGATTCAGAATATAACGGGCCTTGGTGCATTCGCTCGAACTGATTGCTGATCAAACAGGGACGGATAAGAGGTGAGCGCAGCCCCAATGAGATTGCGTTTGCGCTTAGTTCGCCCACTAAGGAGAAAGCGGCAGTTTTTAAAGCTGAAGAAGAATTCCCCCCACAGGAACGCGGTTTATTTTGACAGGAATATACAAAGTATATTGTTTACATGTAGCGTGTCAATTCTCTCTCCCTCTCTCGCTGCGTGTGTGTGAGACAAAGCGACGGCGAGTCGTGCACCTTCACACTAGAGTTTACGGAATCATCCAGCGGTGCGCCTGCAAACCCCATTCAGAGAACGGAAAATCTCACTGTTCGGTTGACGGAGAGTGACATCTGAAGAGCTCAGGCCATGTCCACACGTACACAGGTATTTTTTTTATAAACTGAGTTTTTTCTTCTTCCGTTTTAAAAAAAATCTCCGGCCACATAAACGCACACGCATGCTATGAAGCACTGTCAAGAGCATGCCAAACCAAAATGTGGCGATATAATCTCAACCGTAAAGCAATGTTGGCCAATCAGAAGCCTGAAAAAGTCTCCAGTAGGTGGAGATAACAGCGCAGGCTCTGACGCCACAAGCCAAAAACTCCAGTTTCGCTGTCTACACAATAACACTGAAACCGGAGTTTTTTTAAATCTTCACCCTGGCAGGAGTTTTCAAAAATGTTTAAGTGTTCGGCGAGTGAAAATATATCTGTGCTAAACTTATACTTAGCATCCAACTCACACACTGGCGAGTAAAATCTGAGAATTTATTAGCCATTGGCTAATATTAGACACCATTTAGTTGTCCAGAGTGAAGATTTAGTCGTAATGTAGAGGGTTGAGAGACTATTAACTACAACTCTTCTTTTTGTTATACAAATGTGTCATTTAAAAATATCTAAAAATGTATAAAACTGGTTCGAAACTAATTTTTTTGAATTTTTACCATTTTAATTTTAGGTAAAGTTATGGTCATTTTGTTAGTTTTTGTTTTTTAAAAAACATGTCCATATAGTGTTTTTTTTATTTTTATTATTTCAGTTTTAGTCATTTTAGTAAATCAAGTTAAACTAAAATGAGAAATAAGAAAATGTTGCTTGACCAAACTGGCTGAAATGAAATGGTTTGTAAATATTTTATTGATTTTTAGTTATTTAATTTTAATGAACAATGTTGTTAATCTTTAACAGAATAATAAAATTCTACTATTAATGATGTATTCATAATAATAAATGTAGTATTTTATATTGTTGTTGTTGTTATTACGCAGCTTAAAAATTGCACTACTAGACTACATTGCAGTTCTAATTTAATTAATTTAGTTTGAATTGCCCTAGTGTAAAATCAGACTTTTGGTGACGTGTTACACAGGTCTCCTTAATGACACTTCATTTGCTAAGTGTAAGAAGGGTGTGAAGGTGGTGAACTGTGCCCGCGGCGGCATCATCGATGAAGCCGCTCTCCTCCGGGCTCTGGAGTCAGGACAGTGTGGAGGAGCAGGGCTGGATGTGTTTGTGGAGGTCAGAGTTTGTCGATCACTTAGACTGAGAACGGTTTTAGCTTTTTGCCACTGATAAATGGCATTGCATGCAGACATATTTAAAATATTACTAATGATAAAGTCATATGAAAGTCTTTTTTTGGGTGAGTTCAGGAGCCTCCAAAGAACAGGGCACTGGTGAACCACCCCAATGTGATCAGCTGTCCTCATCTGGGAGCCAGCACTAAAGAAGCACAGGCTCGCTGTGGGAAGGAGATCGCCCTGCAGATTGTGGACATGGCCACGGGCAAAGCATTAGTGGGAGCCGTGAGTCACGCTTAGTTCTACAGTGACACAAATGACTTTTTATGAAAGGGTGTTATTTTCCCCTGCAAGTTTTTCAGGGACATTTTGTATAATTATGAGGACATATTTTTTAATCATAGCGAATTATTTTATATATGCCAAGTACTTCAAGGGAAAAAAAAAAAAAAAAAAAAAAAAAGTTTAATCGGAACAATATCAAATACAGGGGGGGGGGGGGGGGAAAAGTAGCTGTAAATAATGCACTTTTTTTTTTTTAGGACAAACATCAAAGATTCTTGAAGTGATTTTCGCCACAGATATTCATCCAAAACTGCTTTTCTAAAATCCCAAAGAAAATTACAGAAACAGGTTTCCACAGTCAGAGAAAAAAACCCCTGGAAACATCAGGAAATTTAAAAATAAAAGCTATAGGTGTATGTCAAGAAAAATGTCAGCACATCACAGCTCCAAAAAAACAAAGCATTCAATTTTTTTTGAAACTCCTACCTTTAAAAGACAAAACACTTGTTACCAGTGAACAGCGCTATTAAACTAGGAAATATTTTTACTTTGAAAGTACTTCAATTAACATTTTTTTAAAAGTTGATTTCTGGAAAATATGTATATTTAAATGTCAAATAATCATTTGAAAGATTGATGTGTGTGTTTTTTTTTTTTTTTTTTTTTTTTTTTGTAAAAATATTTGTTAAATTTAGTGTATACCAATTTATTGAAGTATTAAGACTATTTTAAATCTCATTATTCTTGAGTTTTCCATGAATATAGCCTCTGATGCTGATATGGTGTAAAATGATTACATAAACTCTTAAATTGGGGCAGGAGAAAGTATATTAACTGAAACTTTAACTGAACCCCCCCCACACACACACACACACAAAATCGCCTATAACTGTAATTTTTACTTGGATTGAATTGTTTAATGCATTCTTTTCTTTTTCAATAATTGGCTTCACTCGGATGTATGTCACAATACGGAAGGAAAGATCACAAATGTAAGTCTTTTTTTCCATCCTCAGGTGAATGCTCAGGTGTTGGTCAGTTCTTTCTCTCCTGACTCTCATCAGTGGATCCTGCTGGGAGAGTCCATGGGCAGAGTGTTGAAGGCCTGCACCGCTTCTAAAGAACCCTTCAGTCAGGTCCATGTCACATCACTTGGTAGGTGGAATAATTCACCCAAATATGCTGTCAAAATTATTGTCATTCACGCACTAACTGAATGAGTTCTTAAAAAATATGACCAGAAATCAATCCTGTTGTTAGGACAGTATGTACATTTTCTTTTACTGCTGGGACAAGTCATTTCCACATGATGCAGGGCCGGATACACAAGACCTACTCAGGAGGAAATCCTCCCATATGTACATATCAGAGCTTGTTGTCTATCAAACATATTTTATTGGATTGTAATAGTTCTACTCTTCTGAGAATTATACTGTTAATCCACATTAAGTTTTAGAAGTTTTTGATGAAAGCAAGAACATAATTAAAATTAAATGATAACAGAATTTGTATTTTTGGGTGAAGAATAATATAGTCCAGGGGTTCTCAACATTTTTGTCAGCAGAACCCCTTAGATGTAAAATATTTACTGAGAATTGAAATGAATATTTTTAATGATTGAACGATGCATTTTCATGTTTATGGTTCTCTGATGTCAGTTAATGGTCATTGTGGCGTGCAAGTAACAAGATAAAATTATTTTCATTTTAAAATCTTTATGTATAGGGCTGCACACCAAACATTATTCTGCAATTATTTGGTATGCATGTCTTTATAGTTTTACAATCGATTTAATTAATTATTAGCTTTTCATAAATGTAAAACCCTGTTCTGGTCAAATGGCATTACATTTTATCATTACAGTGATGCCGTCTTGTGGCAAGCTATATATACATATGCATATACACTACTGGTCAAAAGTTTGGAATAATACGATTTTTTATATTTTAAAGGATATTTTCTGCTCATCAAGGTTGCATTTATTTGATTAAAAATACAGGGAAAAATTTAATTTTGTGAAATATTATTATGATGTAAAATAGTGTTTTTCTATTTTAATCTACATTAAAATCTAATTTAGTCCTGTGATTGCAAAGCTGAATTTTCGTCAGCCATTAATACAGTCTTCAGTGTCACATGATCCTCAAAAATCATTCTAATATGCTGATTAATTATCAGTGCTGGAAACTGTTGTGCTGCTTAATATTTTTGTGGAACACCTGGATATTTTCCCCAGGATCTTTGATGAATTCACAGAACGTAAAAAGAAGAGCATTATTTTTAACATGAAAATATTTTACTAACAATATAAACTACGTTTGTTTGGGTCAGTAAATTTTATCTTTTTTTTTGGAAAGAAAGAAAACTTTTATTCAGCAAGGATGTGTTTTTTTGTGCAGTTGATGTTTTGTTTTTTTATTATTGGATTGCTCGCCAAAGATTCTATTGTTCAGGAAAATCTTATTTTTTGCCTAATTTGTTCCAGCTTTTTCAACTTTATCCATCTCACCGTGACATCTTTCACCACCATGTTGCCCAACAACTTGCATAATTCCGGAATCATCACACCGCAGCATTTTAGAAGAGCTCTTTTCATTCCATTACTTCTATGACAATATGTTTCCAATTGGCTGCCCATG
Source organism: Sinocyclocheilus anophthalmus (assembly GCA_018155175.1). Classification (NCBI taxonomy): domain Eukaryota; kingdom Metazoa; phylum Chordata; class Actinopteri; order Cypriniformes; family Cyprinidae; genus Sinocyclocheilus; species Sinocyclocheilus anophthalmus. The sequence goes on along the minus strand of JADLZN010003297.1, from coordinate 5,391 downwards.
TAAATTCAGTGTCTTTTGGATCAACATGCGTACATAGACTTCTATTTAATACTATATGAATAATGAGAACCCCCATTATTTTATATTCCTTACAGCCACATTTTGCTACACAATGATTATCTGTTGTTTTTCGGTATTGAGTCAACAATAACATGCTTAGCCCTGTGTGCGACAGAGAGACTTCTTTAAACAAAAACCATTCACCACAAGTCTTCACTGGGCACCCACAACTTTTGGAAAGTGGTGACCGGTGGTATCCTATGTGTTTTCCCTCAACACCCTGGTTCTTATTAATACGTAAATATAAAAGGAAAAAATAGCTATTTATTTATTTTTGCTGTTCAGAGGGAGTCCTTGAAGAGCCAATGGGTTTTTAAGCTAAGCGCTGTAGGGGTTTGCTCACTGAAGGTCCTCACAGAAAGGCCCTAATGTGTGAATGCCCTTGCCTATAGCGCCGAGACAGGCAATTACAGTACAAGATAAGACTATTTACAAACACCCCCGCCGTTTTCAACTTTTTTTTCATACTTAAAAGGGGTCATAGGAGGGAGAATTTAAATTTTGCCTTTCTCTTGGAGTGTTAATAAACTCTCGGGTTCGTAAGAAGTCGTTCGAAAGGTTGTAAAGACTAAAAAGTTAAGAGTCCCATGCACGCCTACCTACAACCCCGCCTCGTCTTAACACGCCCCCAATACCTACCTCACGATGGGGAAGATTGCATAACGGCGCCCCAATGTTCACGCAAGAAGAGAAGCGTAATTTTATTCTCGAGTAGTATTGTTGTTGCTCGTGGCCGCCCGCCATGTCATGAAGGACGCGGGGTGATTCGTTGTTGTGAAAGCGAAACTACTTTTTTGGCCTTTCAAAAGAGGACGATATCGTTTTGTCATGCCTGGAGCTGATCTGTGCTGTTCGCTGAGGAAATACTACAACTTTGCGGTGTGGATCGCCGGATCGGCTTTTACCGTTGACGAAGCGGAGTCCAGCCCGGAGTCATTACATGTCTTTCCGGACGCTCCTTCGTCGAAATCGACGGCTGCGCCGTTCTCAAGCCCACCCACCTCCGCTCACTCAAACCTCCGCATTACGCACGCTAGCCCCCGGCCGTGATCCACTGTAGGCCGGCGGGTTGCGGTGTGACGCCGTTCATTGTGAAAGCTAAACTATTTTGTTTGGCCTTCCAAAAATGGACATGACTTATCAGTGGTTAAGTTGTATTTACAACAACTGTTCCAGAACAGTTCAACCCAAAAATTCAGATGTGTCCAGCGCATTTTATGGAGGACTGTTCCTGATCCTGGTAGAGTAGACTACAATGTCGGCTATTCTGACGCACAGACTGTAAGTACGTCTTTTATATTTAAAGAGTTTATATATTTTATATATTTAAAGGTGAGTTTTTGGGCAGTTGCTGAGTAGCGCTTGTTGTTTGTCATTTCTCTTATCACAAATGCAGACATGGTTTTATGAATACGCGGTGCGATGCAACGCGTAAAAAAGACAGTATAAATCATTATAATAATTATGCCCCCACTGGATGCAACAAATGCTGGTTTTCATGTTTTGGATCATCGCTCCGGCTTGAAGGGCATCATCACAGTATGGTGGGGCCGTAAAATTTCCGTCGCAGCTCTGAAGTATCTTAGGCACAATCACCAACGCAAGGATAGCTGGCATAAGATAACAGCACACCTCGCTTTCCAGAACGATGAGCTTTGTAAAAAAAATCGATGCGGTTCGAAAGGGCGGGGCCATAGCGGAGAAACAATAAGTACCGTATGTGGAAAATAATTGTGTTTTTTAACCTTAAAAACGCATATAAAAAACATGTAATTACAAAAAATACAAAAAATAATGTTATTTTTGCAACCATCATATGACCCCTTTAACTTAAGTTTAAGTACAAGCGCCATCTAGTTGGTGTATTTTCCCAGCATTGATCTAATCTGTCCCAATGTCACAAACCTCCAGGTGCAGATGGATCATAAAGACAATGAGTGTGAGGCGTGTGTGCTGGAGGTCTCTGTGGACAGCAGAAGCTATAAGGCTGTTGGCTCAGTGCAGGCCGGGGTTCCTGTGCTGCTGGAGCTGAATGGAAGTGTGTTTCGACAGCCCGTTCCTCTCACTGGACACCTGCTGTTCTTCAAAGCCGCCAACTCCACTGAGCTCCTGCTCTCCGTAACCGGTAAAGGCTGATTCACATTCTGCACAAATAAGAATATCGTCAATAGAAAGTAGTTTATACATAGAGTGGGTACGGAAAGTATTCAGACTCTCTTAAATTTTTCACTCTTTGTTATTTTTCAGCCATTTGCTAAAATCATTTAAGTCATTTGTTTTTCCCTCATTAATGCACACACAGCACCCCATATTGACAGAAAAACACAAAATTGTTGACAGTTTTGCAGATTTATTAAAAAAGAAAATCTGAAATATTACATGGTCCTAAGTATTCAGACCCTTGCTGTGACACTCATATATTTAACTAAGGTGCTGACCATTTCTTCTGATCATCCTTGAGATGGTTCAACACTTTCATTTTAGTCCAGCTGTGTTTGATTATACTGTTTGGACTTGATTAGGAAAGCCACACACTGTCTATATAAGACCTTACAGCTCACGGTGCATGTCAGAGCAAATGAGAATCATGAGGTCAAAGGAACTGCCTGAAGAGCTCAGAGGAAGAATTGTGGCAAGGCACAGATCTGGCCAAGGTTACAAAAAACTTTCTGCTGCACTTAACGTTCCTAAGAGCACAGTGGCCTCCATAAAAACGTTTGGGACGACCAGAACCCTTCCAAGAGCTGGCCATCCGGCCAAACTGAGCTACCGGGGGAGAAGAGCCTTGGTGAGAGGTAAGAAGAACCCAAAGATTACTGTGGCTGAGCTCCAGAGATGCAGTTGGGAGATGGGAGTAAGTTGTAGAAAGTCAACCATCACTGTAGCCCTCCACCAGTCAGGGCTTTATGGTAGAGTGGCCCGATGGAAGCCTCTCCTCAGTGCACGACACATGAAAGTTTGCTAAAACACTGAAGGACTCCAAGATGGTGAGAAATAAGATTCTCTGGGCTGATGAGAACTTTTTGGCCTTAATTCTAAGCGGTTTGTGTGGAAAAAACCAGGCACTGCTCATCACCTGTACAAAACAGTCCCAACAGTGAAGCATGGTGGAGGCAGCATCATGCTGTGGGGATGTTTTTCAGCTGCAGGGACAGGACACCTGGTTGCATCGAGGAAAGATGAATGCGGCCAAGTACAGGGATATCTAGTACCAAGTACTTTCTCCAGAGTGCTCAGGACCTCAGGTTGGGCCGAAGGTTTACCTTCCAACAATACAATTACCCTAAGCACACAGCTAAAATAACAGAGGAGTGGCTTCACAACAACTCTGTGTCTGTTCTTGAATGGCCCAGCCAGAGCCCTGATAAACCCAATTGAGCATCTCTGGAGAGCCATAAAAATGGCTGTCCACCAACGTTTAACATCCAACCTGACAGAACTGGAGAGGAACTGCAAGGAGGAATGGCAGAGGAACCCCAAATCCAGGTGTGAAAAACTTGAAATCTTTCCCAAAAAGACTCATGGCTGTATTAGATCAAAATGGTGCTTCTACATAAATACTGAGCCAAAGGGTCTGAATACTTAGGAACATGTGATATTTCAGTTTTTATTTTTTAATAAATATGCAAAAATGTCAAAAATTCTGTGTTATTCTGTCAATATTGGGTGCTGTGTGTACATTAATGAGGGAAAAAAAATTAACGTAAATGATTTTAGCAAATGGCTGCAATATAACAAAGAGTGAAAAATTTAAGGGGTCTGAATAATTTCTACCCACTGTAATATACTGGCATCACATATCGCATTGTCATATGAAGCATGTATGTCCTTGCCCCTTGGTCAATATGCTTTCATATATGGGATAAAGCAGTGTGAAGCGTCTTTAACTTGCTTGAAGGAAAGACAGACTTATGTGACCCTGGGAAACAAAACCAGTCAAACGCGCACGGGTATATTGTCAGCAAAGCCAAAATAACATTTGCATGGGTCAACATTTCGATTTGCTTTTATGCAAAAATCTTAGGATATTTAAATAAAGATCCTGTTCCATGAGGATGGATTATGTAGTCCTAGCGAATATATCAAAACTACTTTCTGCCTTCGGTAAATATGCATTGCCCGAACTACATTTGGACAACTTTAAAAGGTTATTTCTCAAGATTTTGTTGTTGTTTTTTTTTGCACCCGCAGATTCCAGATTTTCAAATATTTGTATCTCAGACAAATATTGTCCTATCATAACAAACCATACATCAATGGAAAACTTATGTATTCAGCTTTCAGATGATGCATAAAAATCACAATTTAAAAAAAATGTACCCTTATGACTTGTTTTTGTGCTCGTAGTAATATGGGTTGGATGGCATGAGGCGTGACTAATGACTCTTTAAGTCTGTGTGAGAAACGAATAGGGCCTCAGAAACGCTTAGTTATGAGATTTCCTGTCTTTGTTCAGGGGTTTTGGCAGGCAGGTGTGGAGCTGCAGTCCTTTCAGGTGCTTCTAAGCTGGCAGTGGGGCAGGGTACCGATATGGGTATATCTTCACTGCTGGGGACATCGGTGACTGGACAAGTCCTCTCGTGAAAGAGGCGGCCCAGCCTAGGTCTGCATATTTGTCCGGGATCATGATCTGAAACCACGTAACATTCCAGCATCTTATAGCTCTAGCCTGATTTCATTGCAAGCTGGTTGATCACATTGTTCGTATATAACACTACATATTTAAAAACCGACACAGTATGTAAAAAAGAGTCTTATTTTTACTTTTGGGGTACTGTACTTATAAAGCCATGTATTCCAGATAGGTGAAAGTGTCTCTGATTAAACAACAACAAGCACTGTGCTTGCGTGGGAGTGACGTATCTTTCAACTACATAAAGGACTTTCTGTTGCGGTTCTTTGGTGTGTCAATGTCACATTCAACTAGCTGATGCCAATTTGTGCTGCAATAGATACATTTACAAACCCCACTAACCCACAGAATTAGTTTTTCTGTGTTCCACAAATTCCTCTTGTGTCCTTATTAGGGTCGCGGGAGCTGCATGGGGCTTTACCCAGCGTCTTGAGCACCTGTGGGGAAAACTCCCGGCATGGATGGTCAGGTCCATCACAAGGTTCACACACGATTTTTCAGAAAGTCATTTTTTTATGAATTTATTTATGCCTTTGCTATAGCTAGGTGAAAATTTTCAGTTTATTCAGCATAACAGCAGTAACTGTCAACCTGGCTGGTTCTGTTAATATATATTTTGAGTTGTTGAACAATAGCATTATCAAATCGTTTTAGCGTGGTGTGTGTGTGTGGTGTGTGTGTGTTGGGTGTGTGTGCTA
>JADLZN010003296.1:0-38911 GCA_018155175.1 Sinocyclocheilus anophthalmus | reverse complement strand
GCTTCTCTGAACCACCAGTGACCTGCAGCGTCTCAGATTTCACTGCAATGAAGCAGAAGCTCAGTATATAGAATGTATATTTAGTACACAAGCAAATACATGGAAAATGCAGCTTTAATGTATATGTGTTGACTAGTGTAAGCATGTATCCTTCCTCACATGTCTCTGTGGGTCTGTTGTTCTCTATCTCACATTTCTCCTCTGGAATGCTGGCTTTACGAGGTGTATGGTGTGAGTCAGGCCCCTCTCTCCATGTCTCCTGAGGGGCCATGTTGTCTATTAGCTCCTTAGCACTGCTACCTCTGCTGAAGAGCCCCGGTCGTGACGGCCCCAAACTCAACGGCTTTTCACTGCGATCACGACCAGTGCTGCCTCGACTGGCAGAGACATACAAAATAAGACAAATTACATTTAAATTCTACATCTGTATTTGTAGCTCTTCAGTTCTCAGATGTTGGGTACCTTCCCAGTGGGCGTCTGGAATCAGAATCAGAAGTTTGGGCTGGTGCTGGGCTGGGCTGAGACGTGGACGACTGTAGTGCTGAATAACGGTTCAGGGTGCTACTGGCAGAGCGTGTTAACTCTGGAAACATGGGCATGTAATATAGAAAACAGTAATCTAAACTTCACTGAATGGGCAGTCAATTTAAGACAAAGTCTTAAAGTCTTGAACATTACTTCACACTGTGTGTCATTTGTGGATGTGGCCTCACCAGGGTCACTAGCTTTAGCTCCACCACTGCTGCCCTTTATCCAGTTGATCTGAGCCCGCGGACCAAGCTGAATCTTTTCATCGATTTGAGGCTGTAATGGGGATTGGTTGGGATTCAGAGGTCATAGAGGGTACGAGAGCATTACTACCTCGTCACTATATCACAGATTCTAAAATGACTCATCATTGATTGTTAAAGCACATGTGGTGCCAATGTCAACATATTCCATGCTGCTGCACTTAACACTTGATTTGACTGCATACCGCTCTTTCATCAGAACTTTCACAGAGCACAGAAGGTAACACAGATGTCTGCAAAATTCAAATTCACTGTCCTCAAAACGAAGCTATTAATGGTTGACGTCATCTATCTTGGAGAGAACACCAAACAAGCCACTAAATAAGAGCCTCATTGACTGTAAACCAGCTCTCTAAAGACTTCCCAGCTGCAATTCATTTCTGTGTGCATAGTTTTGGTTTTGTCTTACCAACTATTGTGTTAATATAAATTTCATTTTAAAAGTCTCATTAAACATAATCATATTTCAAACCTGTCTTGGACATCAAAGTTTTCCTTTTGTTTCCCAAAGCCATTTGCACAGGAAATCTGCTCAGAACAGAACGTTTTCTCCCGAACTGCCACAGTTTGTCATATATTCGGATATACCAGAAATATTATATTGTACAAAGTTGACTTTACTTTTCTCTGCCCATCATAATAATTTGCCTTGGCCATGTTTCAGCTCTGAAAAACACACTTGCAATGTAGTTAACGTGATATTGTATTGCATTTTTACATATTTAAGCCTTGATGAAACAAAACGTGAAGCCTTTTATACCCTGCCCCAAATACTGTCAGATGTCACATCCTAACCTTGAAACTATGTGAAGTCGAACTGTCTTTGTGTAGTTTGTGCAGGATTTGACGTGGTGCCTGACATAACATAACCCTGCTCCAACAATCAGACAATAGGCTGGCTAGGCTTTCCCCAGCTCTGTGCTTCAGAGGAATGATTAAAAACATCATTCATTTTTTTCTCTCTCAATAAACTCACTAGCTGACATGTCAGGGATTTGTCTCTTTGTACCACTGTTAGCGAGAGAGGTTTAGTGGAACTGCTACCCAGAATGCATTTTAAATGACATCACCTTTTGTTATGTTTATTCGTATCTGTAGCTGTAGTCACCAGCTTGGTCGGAAGACAAAGGAATTCATTGTTTCACCCGTTTTCTGCTTGAGGGTCAGCTTGAGGATGAGCAAAAAAGATGCCATTAAAAGTTTATTTCATTCAAAAATGAAAACGGTAAAAATCATTTACTTACCCTCATGTCATTCCAAACCCAGAAAACGTTTGTTTTTAGCTGAAATACAAATGAAAAGATTGATAAAACCTGAGATAGATTTCTGTCCTTCTATTAAAAGTCCATTCCACCCAAAGTTTGATGCATAAATAGTTCATAAAGACATGGTAAATGTAATCCATATGAATCGAGTAATTCATTCAAGCCTTTTGAAGAGGAAAACGGATGATTTATATGATAAAAAGATAAACTCGTGTCAAGAAAATGTGTCTGAGCTTCGCATACCATTTTTGAATAGCTCCATGTATGTGTGTTGATAGTGTCTATATGTGAATTGAATTCTAAATTAAATCCGTTCATCATATAAAGCGATTACGTCTTTTCAGAAAGCTTGGATTAAACTGCCCATGTCATATGGGTTACTTTTACTAGAGGGACCGAAATCTCTCAGTTTCATTAAAATATCTTCGTTGGTGTTTCAAAGATTAACAAAAGTCTTATGGGTTTGGAATAACATCAGAGTAAATGATGACAGAACAGAGCCGTCAACACCCTGTTTGTAGGTGCTTTCGCACCGCATAGTTCTGGGAACATGGTGGCCATGCAGCATGGTGGTTCCTAAGGAACCTATTTCCCGCTCGGTCCGTTTTCCTGGTCGCATTCGTACCGGCTGCAGGAACTCTGAAGCTGCCAAAAGCAAACTTAGTTATCGCTCCCATTTCAACCGTCACACAACCGATGAATGGAGAACGCCGTTATCAGAGATGTTTTTGTTGTGTGTCGCAGGTTTTGTAATAATGGAGATGGAATGCAGTGTTTCCCACAGACTTACACTCTATGTGTGGCGGCACTTCCCCTCAGGGAAAATATAGGCAAATTCATTCTCTGCCAGCAGGAGGTGCTTTTGGAGTGAGAGAAATAGAGGTTTCCCCGGTTACAGCTGTGCACAAAGCAGTGCTGTGCACATAAATTATGCTTTATCAGACATTACATGCAAGATGAAATGAAAATGACATCGAAACTTTTCTGAAGACAGTTGGTTTCCTTCAGAAATACAGTGATATAAAAACACCCGCGCCAGGTTTTGATTTTGAAACATGCAATGCTCATGTTTATTCAACGGAGTCAAAGCCTTTTGCAAAATCTATTTGTGGCGGTAAGTTTTGATATTGTGGAGGCCCGCCACAAATAAATCAATGTATGGGATAGTTCCTTCAGGGAATTAGGGGTACATACTTTATCTTGAGGCGTTTTCCATGTTCGTGGAGTAAAAATACCAGGTAACCGATGTTTCATATGCGTGTTTGGCCAATCAGTGTACACTTACGTCACTGGTAGTTCCTATAGAACTGTTTTAGACCCTGCTCTGAAATAGGAGCTAATTTAGTTCCCCCAAACAAAGTTCCTAGAACTAAATGGTTCTTTGTGCCTTGGTGCTAACCCGCTAGAACGTGGGAACTTCCCACCAATATTCTAGGACCTACGAAAATGTTTCCTCCGTTGCAAAAGATGCCTTTGGTAAACTTTACCTGCGTAAACTAACAGACATACAGTCTTGGCTTGTTGGATCTGCATCTGCCCGTGCCTAATCAACAAAAATTATTCCCCCTGTTCATTCAAATATTAGGGTTCATTAGGTTGAACATATCCCTTTACTGCATCTTTTTTAAAGCAAGTCAATAACCTGAACAACGGTTTATCTGGTCATTGTGGTCTGGCTCTAAAAAGCATTTCTACTTTTCTCTGTAACTCATTTCTCTATTGATGGCCATTCAGAAGTAGCCTTAAATATCAAATGGAAATGGTCTGAAATTGTTTATTTTAATTTATTTCCAAAAACAATAATTATATGAGTATACTGTATATTCCATAGCTACGTCTGCTTACTCAGCCACAGTGACTGAAGCTCCCCTGTAGGTGTTTGCATTGCTACTCCTAAATCGAGATATGTTGAAAGCAGCTATACTTTCTTGGCACTCTACAATACAGTGCATGTCTCTCTATAGCTTGGAAGAGAGCTGACCAAATATTTGCACATCATTAGGAAATCAGGAAAAGAGGTTTTTAATTACAGTGTTGAAAATAGTGTGTAAAGAGTGCTTTTTCGAGTGCTCTCATAGCACAGCTATATGTTCTTAGCAAGTTGCACACTTTAATCATTGTTTCCACAGCTGAGGGACCCCCCACAGCATTCGACAGGTGTTCTGTTTCAATCTTATGAATCTGTAGAAAAAAAGATGAGTTTTTGGGGATAAGAGTTAGAATTGCTGACATCTTCTTACAAATGTTCAAAAGCCTCTAAACTCTCAAAGATATGATGAAAATGTGTAAGAATATATGCTTTGCAGGCTTAAATGGAGAAACAGAGCTTATATTGTTATTCTCAAAGAAAGAATGGCTTGGATCACTGACTCATAATTGGCAGCTGAAGCTGCAGTAATGAGAATACAATGAAAGTATCTGAAATCTGGTATTTTTTTCATATCTTGAACGAATTGTGGCCTCCATGTTTTCGTGTTGTCTGATTTTTCCACATGTAAGCTAATTGAATACATTGTCACTTGTCTTGTTATGAAACAGTGCTGTTGATTCCACTTGTCATCAACATATCCAAATGTGATGTAGTGAAAATAAGCAGCAATTTAGTCCCACATAACCAGACTATCACTTTGCAGCTTATTCTAGACAAAAAAAACCAAAACATTGTTTAGAGGCTAAATCAAATTTGGCCCAATGTTCAGAGAATCAGAATGAGCTTTATTGCCATGTATGTTTACACATACGAGGAATTTGTTTTCTTGACAGAAGCTTCCACAGTGTAACAGAATGACCGTGACAGAACAAAAACACAGATAATAAAAAATAAAAAATAAATAAGTAAATAAGGAATAAAAATATACAAATCAAAAATTGTATGTACAGGTTTATAACAATAGACAGTTGTATGTACAGTATATTATGTGCAAATTGAAATGAACTGAGTATGTGTGTTAGATAAATAAGTGTATAAGTGAATAAATAGTGTGTGTTCCACATTTATTGTCAAGTGTTCATGAGATGGATGCCTGAGGGAAGAAACTGTTCCTGTGCTGGCCGGTTGATGATCCCCCCCCCCCCCCTGGGGGGTGCCAAGAGCTCTGTAAGCGTCGGCCAGATGGCAACAGTTCAAAGAGGGAGTGTGCTGATGTGAGGGGTCCAGAGTGAATCTGCCAGCCCTTTTGCTCACTCTGGATAAGTACAGTTCTTGGAGAGAAGGAAGGGTTGTACACCAATGATTCGCTCAGCAGTCCGGACTACCCTCTGAAGTCAGATTGGTAGCTGAGCGGAACCAGACAGTTATTGAAGTGCAGAGGTTGGATTCAATGATGGCGGAGTAGAACTTTTTCAGCAGCTCCTGTGGCAGGTTGACTTTCCTCAGCTGGCGAAGGAAGTACAACCTCTGCTGGTCCTTTTTCACAATGGAGTCAATGTGATTGTCCCACTTCAGGTCCTGAGAGATTGTGGTGCCCAGGAACCTGAATGACTCCACTGCAGTCACAGTTTCCTCCCAGAACAGCTGTACAGACAACCTTCAATGATTTGATGCCTCTAACCTTGCAAACTTGATCAAGCTCAGGGATTTGTTCCTCATCTAAAAAGCTTTGTGGCAGTCTGGTACATGGATTTTCCGATTAAAGGGTGCATTGATAAAACCCTGACACCCGGAAATTTGGGCCAAACCAGCCAATCAGATTAGAGCATGCTGCTTTGAAGAAGATTCCCTCCTTGCTTGAGGAAAAATATACTGCTGGATTAAACTGGGTTTAAATTATATCTTGCTCGCCACCCACCCTCCTCTCTTGCAGGGGTCAAGCCAGCAGTCTTCTAGTTACCAACCCAGCACCCCAAAATACAGTGAGCAAATGCCACTTGATCAATCAGATCACTTCTTGGGCCATCAGGGATTAGCACACCATTTTGGCAAGTTCAAAAGCATAAAAATCTCTCACATTTTGGTAACAGGGTTGCACGCATCATATATAATGAATAGATAAAACATTTCATATAATATTCACATTGATCAACATTTTCTGAGGATTAAATAAGTTTCATCAACCATTTGTCAAATGCGGCAAAGGAAAGTGTTTCAGGCCCTATTTTGTACCGTATTTGTGGAAGCACATTAAAGTTGTCTTTTATCTCCCTTTCTTTATTAATGCTTTCTTTGGAATCATTATTATGAAGGTATTACATTGCAGGACATTCAGTATATAAGCAGATTAAATGTCTTGTGAGTCACTTCAGACGCACATAAAACATGCAATGCCTTCTCAGGCAAATCCAGTCTTGCCCTTTTAACAAAAAAGGTATACTGTCATTTATTTACTCCCTCTTATCTTGTCCCAAACTCACATGATTTTTTCTTTCTTTCTCTGGAACACAAGAAAAGCGCATACTCTCTATTTGTTTCTAGAATAGCTGTAACTATTACTAGGCAATGATGAGAACATGTCCGTGTTGTTCCTTTATCTTAACTTATGTTCCCTTTCATGGGAACTTCGAACCGGCTCCTTTATCTGTAACTTATGTTACAAAACTTCGAACTGCGTTCCTCTAGGGGTCGCTATGGGGAACGCGTCGTCGTGACCCGTGTCTGAAGCATAAAAACACCAACAACACGTTGGCCGGCGACAGCCATGACATCACTACCGTTGCGACTATAGTATAAATAGGCGCCAGGGGCACACATCATTTCTCTTCTTCGTCTTCATTGACTGTTTGGTTTGAAGCGTGCATTTCCGTGGTAATCTCTATTCATATCATTATGGCGAGCACTAGCAAAGCATTTAAGGATTTTGTGCCTCTTGTGTTGACGTTGTTTACCATCTGATGACACACACGATCTATGCGTTATTTGTTTGGGCGAAGAGCCCAAACGCATGCGATACCACTCCAAGGGGGGTTCAAATCGTCTGCACTGCGAAGCGTTTAATTTCCAAGGAAAAGCTCCAGCTCTCGTTTGTCTCTCTTTCGAATAAAGCGGGTCAGCTGTCTGCTTCCCACCCAGCCTCGATTCAGACCCGCGATGCTGAGGCTACGAAAGGGAATGACTCAGTGGTATCACCGGTAGAATCTGGCCGCATGGGTTTTGCCAAGATGGGTGTTTTCCGCTGTTATTTCATTAACATTGTTTGATTCAGGGGCCAGTGCTCTGCTGGGATCAGCCCAGCAAAAGCAGGAAATGTCTGAGGAGGGCAAAGAAGCTGAGGCTGAGCCTTCCCAATCCGCCTGCCCTGCGTATGATGAGCTCTTAAAGGTTATGGATCGCGCCACAGCGAGGCTTACTTGCCGTGAAGCGGGTGAAGAAAGTGACATCACGAAGTATCTCGATGAAAGTTATTTTTCTGGCCATAACCCTCCAGCTCAGGAGAGCCTTCCATTCTTCCTGTTTTTCATATAAAGATTAAGAAGGAATGGAAGAGGCCGTTTTTTCCTCTAAGACTCCCTTCCTTGACTTCTCGCTCGGATGCCAGGGCATACGCAGCAGCAGCAGGTCGGGCTGTCGCATCATTGCACATGATGGTGATGCTCTAAGCATATCAGGCTGACCTACTGAAAGACTGGGATAGCGGCCTTCACGAAGTCCGGTTCTGAGCCCGAACAAACCCAGGGGTTCTAGCCCGTCTCGGTTTGAGGATCAGAGACTGGCTCAGAAGGCTAGTGTCGCGGCTCGCTCTCCTCCCCCGCCCGCGGGTAGGGGTAGGAAGAATCGCGGGTCTAAGTAAGGTAAGTAAAGGACCTAAGGGATGTCAGCGCTTTTGTCCGGATTAGAGTATTACCTCAGTATCTACTCATTTCCTTCGGGGGTCTTACATCTGCCCTTATCTTCACCTTCCTAATTCCCCTGTAACCACCAATCTCCACTGACCGAGTTAGGTGGGAATTTTCCCTGCATTATAAGTCCCTATGCTGACCGTAGTAGGTTTTGTTGTTTCTATGGCTTTCATGAACCTTACGCTGGTCCTGTCTATATGCTTCTTCGGACAGACTCCGTACGTCGGGAACCATGGTGGGTGATTCATCCATTCTAAATACTGTATCTATATATATATATATGTGTGTATCTAATGAGCTGGTGGTTGTGTGTATAACCCTTCTGCTAGTTTCTTTGCAGTGTTTCCCGGGACCTGTGTGTTTCTGTCCCTTTCTAGTGTAGGTCCTCGATGGGCACCCCCTCTGCTGGGTTCAGAAACCGGGTGCTTGACTTGCAGTGTTTATTTCACTCGTCGATATATGTCCAGACGGTAAGAAAAGCCGGGTTTTGGCTTCATACTTCCTGGATCATGCGGCCATAACACATGCTTCTGCGGGAGCCTTTGTGATCATCAGGCCCCCGGCGCATCACTGCAAAGATTTCCTGGACGTCCGGGCTGGGGTTACGCTTTCATGCTACCCTGACTGGTCTACCGTATCTGGGTCTCCCTGAGGGGTCCGATCACCAGGATATCCCCTCTTGCTGAGGCATCAAGCGGGAAGTATAGGCGGCATTAGGAGAACCTTCTTGTGTAATTCTGTCTCAGGCAGTGCTCCCCTCACCATTGAGGGTTTTATTTGAGCTTGCCCTCTCCCGTTGGCTGTGAGCAGATTCCTTTGGAAAACTCTAAAATCCAAATACTATGGTAAGTGCACATGTTAAGCTTTGTGCACTTTTCTACAAATCCACATAAGTGGTAAGTGTGCACGTTATGCTTTGCGCACTTTCTAAAATCCACATAGCTGGTAAGTGTGCCCGTTATGGTTTGCCCACTTTTCTAAAATCCTGTATTGTAAGAGCTACGCGCAAAGACTCCGTGCTCTTTTTGAGTGGTTTAAAACCCCGGTTCCTTGGTCTCCCTCAACTAGTGTGTCCTTCGACACACTCTGGAGCATCGCGGTCCCCCTCACCTTTGATGGTTGTATTTGAGCTTGCCTCTCCCGTTTGGCTCAGTACTTTCGGTATCTGTGAGTAGATGCTTGGAAAACTCTAAATCCAATTACTATGGTAAGTGCACATGTAAGCTTTGCGCACTTTTCTACAAATCCACACAAGTGGTAAGTGTGCACGTAATGCTTTGCCCACTTTTCTAAAATCCACATAGGTGGTAAGTGTGCATGTTATGCTTTGCGCACTTTTCTGAAATACTGTATGGTAAGGGTTACGTGTTATTGACCTTGTTCCCTTTCTCTGAGTTGGTTAGACCCTGGTAACCTGGGTTCCACTCAACTAGTGTGGCTCTGTCGACACACTCTAGAAGCATCGCTCCCCTCACCATTGAGAGTTGTCAGTTGAGCTTGCCTCTCCCGTTGGCCCGTACTTCTGGGTACTGGTAAACAAGTGCTTGGAAAACTCTAAATCAAAATACTAGTGTAAGTGCACACGTTTAGGGGTGTTGTATTTGAGCTTGCCTCTTCCGTTTGGCCCAGTACTTCCGGGTATCTGTAAACAGATGCTCGGAAAACTCTAAAATCCAAATACTATGGTAAGTGCACACGTTAAGCTTTGCGCACTTTTCTACAAATCCACATAAATGGTAAGTGTGCAAGTTATGCTTTGCACACTTTCTAAAATACACATAGCTGGTAAGTGTGCACTGCGTAACATCCCTACGGTCTCGTGTAACCTGTGATCTTTGCCCACTTTCTAAAATCCACATAGTGGTAAGTGTGCAACGTTATGCTTTGCCCACTTTTCTAAAAAATCCTGTATGGTAAGTTACGCGTTATTGATTGTTCCCTTTCTCTGAATTGGTTTAGACCCCGGTACTTTGGGCTCCACTCATCTAGTGTGTCTCTTTCGACACACTTTGGAAGCATCGCTCCCTTCACCATTGAGGGTTATTGTGAGTATGGTGCTTTCTTTCGAGCGTTAATCCTCTCTGAGGAGTTGGATTCCTCGCTCCATGGGCTGTCCCCTTGGTAGTATTGAGCAGTGCTCCCCTTTTACAAAAGGGTTACATGGAATGAGTAACGTTATTCCTCTGAAGTCGGAGTTATCCTCTCACATGGGAAGTTTGAGTTCTCTGTTTCTCCAGTGCACCTGGAACCAGCAGCATCAGGCGTTTTAGGCCCTTCCTCTACCTCCCTGATTCGCTTAGTGTTTGGCTAGCTTGCAGTATGCTAACCCTTCTGATTTTACAATCATGCTGCAGGTCGAGCCCCTCTCATTGAGAGCTGGGTTTGTACTCCCTCAGCTCGATTTCTGCTATCCACTCCAGCATTATAGCCTAGACACGCGTTTTGGAAAGCTGGCTATTTTCTATCTATTGGCATGCTCTATTCGGGTGCCACGAGAACCATAGAACCGTTTTCTGAAATCTACATAGTGGTAAGTGTGCACGTTATGCGTTGCCCACTTTCTAAAATCCACATAAGCGGTAAGTGTGCACATTATGCTTTGCTCACTTTCGAGTGTTTAAAACCCTGGTTTCCGCCTTGGGCACCACTCCTCCTATGTATCCTCTGTATACCTACTTTAACAGGGTGTTGCTACTAGGGGTATGTTGAGACAGTTCCTTCAGCACATGCAAGGAGAAACGTGCGGTAGCCCCTGTGTGCCAGGCCAAGACTAGTATGATTCTAGGCTCTTTGTCGTATTCCCTTAAAGGAATCTATTCCTATTCCAAGCCTTGAGCTCTACTCCGGGCCCAGGAGTTCTGGCCCTAACAGGTAAGTTTTTTTGGGTATGTAGCCTAGGCCTTTGGCTGTAGGGAATAACGTCAATGACAGCCGTCTAATGTCCCAGGGGCTACTCCCATGGCAATATGGTAGAGTTGTTACTTAGTGCTCACCATGGTTCTGTAGCCCGCCCTCAGTCAGGCGCGGGTGTATAACTGTTCCCATTAGCGAAGACCCCTAGGTTTTCTTTGCCATGCAGCGGACCAAGCTTCAGACGAAGAAGTTAATTAATGGTGCTCCCAGCGCCATGTGAACTATAGTCCACCGGTAATGACGTTCATGGCTGTCGCTCCGGCCACGAGTATGGTGTTTTTTTCATGTGGCTGCAGACATGGGTCACGACGAGGCTGTGTCCATACGACCCCTAGAGTATGCAGTGTCTCGTTCCCTACTCAGGTAACCATGGTTACATAAGGAACCTGAGACGTTTTTCACCCTATGTAATCTAAACAATTAATCTGACTTAAACCATCAACCTAAAATGAGTGTGATATATGGTTTTTGCTTCACATGCTGGACAACTAAACATGACATTTGGGTCAAACCAGTATGTAAAGTGGCAGTCACACCAGCAAGCAGATCTACACAGAAGAGTGTTTGCAGTGGTGTGGTGGGAATACACAACAAAAGCACTAAAGCAGCACAGTCCCTAAATGTGTAAATCCAAAGACATAAAATAGGAAATAGTTTTGTTCTTTTTTGCTTTTGTTGGTACAAGTTTCATGATTGAGAGGATAAGCATTAAAAAATGGTTAGCCGATGCTCTCCGATCAAGAGAAAAACAACACTTATATCCTCATAAAGTCATCATTCCATGAAATATACTACTTTGTTTTTTGGATAAAGTACCAAAGATATTTTCTGTCCTAGTTCGCCCGGCAACGATAGATAGTTTGAGGAACACATTGGCCACCCTCCATAAGGTATTACGACCTGGAAAAACAATTGTTGACATCAAGAAAAGAAAATGGAAAGATAGAATTTGACTTGAGGCAGCCAGAGTTCTCCCATGGTAGTCCAAAACATGGAGTCTGTCGAGCAAACTGTTGCTGTTCTAGGCCAAGAAACAGATGTAGGTAATTGGTTGTAAAGGAGATAAAAGAGACACTATTCCTTCTGAATAATTCTCAGGCACTGAACTAAGCCTAAAAAGGCAAACAAACAAACAAAACTATTGATGACCAGATGATCCCATGTTTGGGAATTAGGGATTTCATCATTACAGTTGAAATCCCTCACTGGAGAACACAGTTTGTTCAATGAAGCAGAATTCTAACTATATTAATTTTAACTATATTTACAGGCACTGTAAATTCTGATAATGTGCCAGTATCATGAAAGATTAAGTCCCTGTGAAGACTAAAATCTCCCTTTAACCCCAAATGATTTCATTGACTGAAAGAACTTATGTCTAATCTGTTAGCATTCCTATTCATCAGAATGACATTAACTCAGCTGGTGCAGAACCCCTGTAAGTACATGTTTCATGACATGTCATCACAGTGCTGACTGCTTGATGGCAACTTACAACACACACAGCCCTAAACCATTCATCAGTGAGCATCCTGAGCTGTGATGGCAGACAGCCAGACAGGGAGAAATGTGAATTCATTTTAAAAGGCCCTCCAAAAATATTGATTTGTATATAAAATTAGATTTTGCTTGTTAAAAAAAAAAGTTTTGTCAGCATATATGGCTACTTCTGAATTGTGTGGAGTGATGGGGTGGAATTGGTGATATGTCTCGAGCAGAGCTGGGAGAGCATATATAAGCTGTAATATTACCTTATTTTTATTAATTCACTGTGACAATTGTCAGTGTGGATGTTGGAGCGGATATATTTTTTAAATAAATAGCACCAATGAACAATAGCAATGCTCGAGTTATTCACAGGACATCAATGCACGACTAGACGTAAAGCAGGTAAGTATCATAAAGGCCAGTAGAGTAGAGGTGAGACCAGACACAGATCAGGACACAGTTCAGGAAAGTTACTAGTATTATTGAAGTGTTTGTGGCTATGCCCATTTCTGTTGTACTTTCAACCAGTCAGTGATGTTGTAATGACATGATGTCATCCATCCTGCTGGCAAAACAAAAAGGAAAAACAGGTACTGTAGTAACTTACCGGGCCGTGTGGCTGACATAGGAGAACAGCCACAAAGAAAAGACAGACACATTAATACATTTGTGATAGTTCAACATTTCCGTGATGCATCAGGGGTGGGAAGCAGAGTAGAATCCAATCACAGATGTTTATTCCTGAGGAAATTTTACAAACAGTCCAAATTACAAAGAAAGTGACAAAGAAATCTAACAGGTCCAACACTATAATCCAGAATTGTGCATCCAGAAAACATGCAAAATAGTTGAAATACATGAACAAAAACTTTTACATGAACGAAATTTTTGGCATTAATAAAGATTTTAATGAAGTAATCATTTGTTTTATGTTACATTCAATCGTGAGTTCATATTTACAGTCCTGTTATTCAAAGAAATGTTTGCAAAAAATTGCTAAAGTTGCTAAGATCATATCATTACAGGCTGCAAGATAGTGCCACAACATCATGTCTGATCAGGGCGATAACCACCATAGACTTTGATTATATAATTAATCATTTGAAATCGCTAAACACTTTCTCAAATATTGCCAAATCGCGGAGAGAGAAAGAGAGAAAAGAGAGAGAGAGATGAAAGTTGCGTGTACACGCGTCTGTGCATCTTTCTTTACAATGAGCGCGTTTACTTAAAAATCTATTTTATCCTCTCATTGCTGGAAAATATAATGTAGCAATTCAGTATTTAATCTGTTATTAATACAAGTCGTGGGGCAGCGTTGACAAGTTTCTTTGCTCCTGGATGTGTGCGCTGCGCGATATCTGATGTGTGTGTGTCAGTAAGCAGCACATTAATATTGAACGGTAATTAAAGGCTCTAATGCACACCAGCACACCAGTATAGGTGTGTATTGTAGGAGCTAGACGACAAAAGAATGACGCGTGACGTATAGTAGTGGTGTCCCAATTCTTATGGGAATATTTTCACCCCTACCCCTTGACAATCTGTTTCAAGGGACAAGGGGAAGGGGTAGGTGGAGGGGTAGGGGAAGGGGTATAAATAGAATTGGGATTGGGCCTTAGTCTATTGACTATAAGCAACTGGCAAGTACGTCAACTAATTATTTGAGAGGTACAGTACTTTGAGATGTACATGTAAAGTTCTTACAGTCAGTAGAATGTTTAAAGTGGACTATTAGCATAAATTGTTACTGACTATATTTCTAGCTATAGAGCTACTTTTTTTTTAAATTTGTATTAAGTGGCTAGAATATTAAGCAAGGGGCAGTAATGTTTACACTCTTCTGTAAACAGTACACGGATTTTGTTGTATAGAAGACCACACTTAACCCCAAACAATTCATACTGAGCATGTAAATAACAAGCAGGACAGGGTTTTACTTGCTTTAGTTGTGTCTTTTTGGCCTTTTACATCACAAATAAAAGCAATGAGTTAGGAAGAATGAGTCATAGATTTCATTTGTTGCTGTATGAGCCCTTTTGCTTTGGCCCATTTTCCATAAGTGCCAACTGTACAGACATCTCCTTCATATTTCTTTATACATGTCTATTAAAACCCTTGTGCGCTCCTCATTTGGAAGTCACACTCATGGTCTTCCCAGTCAAAAGTGACTGGACACCTGAAATGTAACTTTTTTTTTCTTCAGTAAAATCAATCCAATATATTTTTGTTCAATAATATTTTTCTTTTGTATTTTGAGAGAATTTCATGGTACTAATTAATATGTATGCAATAATTATGATAATTTTTCCCATTGAAAATAGTACAAACATATTTTTTTCTAATTTTTTAAAAATTATTTTTCAATTAATGCAGCATTTCAGATTAAAATAGAGACTAGGCTTTTAAAATCCCATTTTTTAAGGCAGAATAGCACCTCCTGGTGAGAGCAAAAGAAAGAAAAACCTGTAATTGAATGGTGTAACCACTAGATTCCTGTATAGGATGAATGTGGTGTTTTGTTTCATGTTTTTTCGTTTGTGGTGTGTTTTTTTTCAACTTTGTTTTTCAATGTCTTTAGTTTGTTACAATTGAGCTCATTACACTGTTTGGCGCGTGATGTGCTGGTCCACCGTGGAGACACCACCCAGCACAGTCGTGAGTCACACGCCTCCTGAATCAGGGTACATGTATTCATGCCATTGGTTCCCTTGTTAATTGTGTCATGTTCTGATTGGTTGTTTTTAGTCATGTGTCTTGTTTCCCATTGGGTTGTTCATGTAATGTGACCCTTCTTGTTTGATATAAGTAGCCATCATGTTCCCATTGTGCCTCATCGTGTATTGAATGTATTTTAACCCGCTGTTGGTGAGTCTAGTCTGTTTGTGTCAAGTCTGCTCATGCTATGTCTATTCAAGTCAAGTCAAGTCAAGTCAAGTCAAGTCAAGTCTGTGTTTCTTGTTTGGATGTTTGGATATCACCTGTAAATAAACTGCACTTGGGTTCTCACTTACGCTCGCCTTCAGTGGATGATTCGTTACAGAATACACGACCACCACAATGAACCCAGCAGATCGCCTAGTTCGCCTCTGTCAAGGTAATCGCTCAGTTGAGGAATATGTGGCAGATTTCTGTGAACTGTGCTACCAGGTGGCTTTTAACAATACCTTTCTGAAAGACATTTTCTGTTTTGGACTATCTCATGACATATCACAATTAATGCCACGCAATACCCCACAATGGACTCTTGAACAATACATTGACTTTGCACTCCATTTGGCTGGCTCACCTACACTGGGGTGTCGTGGAGGAGGCACACAGCACACCTCTCCAAAGTCCTCAGTTCGTAAGCTACCAAGTTGAATCTTGTTCATGTCCTGCCTGCACGACCACAGCCTCTCACGTCCATGTCTGCCACGGTCATGCCGATACTCCAGGGACTGCTAAAACAATGAAAGTTAAGTCAGATTTTACTATGTCTGTCCACCATGTAAAAACCTGCGCACGTCATGTCTGGCCAAGCAAGAGCTGCTAACGTCCATGTCTGCTACCCCAGGACTGCTTACGTCACGTTGACAAGCCAGAGCTGCTCACAAGATGGCCGCCACGGCTGATTCCCCGGCCAAGATGGCCGCCAGGCTGAGTCCCCGGCCACGATGGCCGCCATACTTGAGCCTCTCCACGTCACGACTATCTCCAATATTTCCCCTAAGGATTTTTTGGGGGGTGGGCTATAGTATCCAAGCTCCTGCGAATGCTGAGCTTGGGCCAAGACTCAAAGGACTTATTGCTAGTGTGATGGACCCACCTCTAATGTCGATGCGAGCTGCAGGCATCCCGGTGACGTCAGCGCTCTCAAGCAACGCTGTCTTAGAGGTCATGCCACACTCTGCTGCCCTTACTGTAATGGCGGTCGCCAATTTGAGCGTGTGGGCTGTACACTGCGCTCAAGAGGACTCTCCTGTCCATGAATCTGCTCCTGAGGCCTCTCCTGTCCACAAATCCGCTGCAGAACCTCCAGAGGTGGCGGAATCCGCTGCAGAACCTCCAGAGGTGGCGGCATCCGCTTCCGAATTCACTGCCTGCCGGTTCACGGCCACAGAGGCAGTTCACGAACTCACTGTCTGTCCTGTTATGGCCATGGAGGCCGTCCATGAATTCACTGTCTGTCCTGTTACGGCCATGGAGACCGTTCACGAACTCGCTGTCTGCCCTGTCATGACTATGGAGGCAGTTTTTGAACTCACTGTCTGTCCTGCCACGGCCAAGGAAGCCGTTCATGAACTCACTGTCTGCATGTCATGACTAAGAAAGCTGTCCATGAATTCACTGCCTGTCCTGTTATGGCCATGGAGGCCATTCATGAACTCACAGACTGCCCTGTCACGGCCACAGAGGCCGTCCATGAATTCACCGTCTGTCCTGCCACGGCCAAGGAGGCCGTCCATGAATTCACTGCCTGTCCTGTTACGGCCATGGAGGCCGTTAATGAACTCACTGTCTGTCCTGTTATGGCCACGGAGGCTGTTCATGAACTCACAGACTGTCTTGTCATGGCCATGGAGGCCATTCATGAACTCACAGACTGCCTTGTCACGGCCAAGGAGGCCATTCAAGAACTCTCTGCTTGTTCGGTCACAGGCAAGTGGTCAGTCCATGTCTCTGCTCCGCCATGGCCTCCCGCTCTGCCATGGCTCCCCTCTCTGCCTGTTCCTCTTCACGGGCCTGACCCTCCATCCCACCCCCTGGACCACCTCCAGTCCTCCACCCTCCTGGACGTTTTGTTGTGGGGTGGATGTTACATTGGGCGTCTGGAGCCGCCTTAGAGGGGGGGATATGTAATGTGATGTTTTGTTTCATGTTCATGTTTTCCAAGTCTTTTATTTTGTAATTGTTTCATGTTCCATGTTCCATGTTAGTGTCATGCTTCCCTTGCCCTCATATATTCATGCCATTGGTTCCCCTGTTCATTGTGTCATGTTCTGATTGGTTGTCTTAGTCATGTGTCTTGTTTCCCATTGGTTTGTTCTTGTCATGCGACCCTCTTGTTTGCTATAAGTAGCCACCATGTTGCCATTGCCTCTCGTCGTGTATTGATGTTGTAACCCGCTGTTGGTGAGTCTAGTCTGCTTATGTCAAGTCTGCTCATGCTATGTCAAGTCTGTGTTTCTTGTTTGGATCTCACCTGTAAATAAACTGCACTTGAGTTCTCACTTACTCTCGCCTTCAGTGGATGATTCGTTACAAGGACTCTATAGAGAGGCTTGTGAATTCCCTAGTTGTTTTATACATAATTGTTTACTTTTATTAGGTTGTGGATTTAAATGTATATTAAGGCGTTCTCAAAGACTACTTTTTGTCAAGGTTTATATTTTTTGTTGATTTGAAGTGTAGGTTTTTGCATTATTACTACATTCAAACCTGAACACAGAAAGCAGATTGTTACACAAAACATTAAAATTCTATAAAAATGTTACAAAAATTAACAAGAATGCTTAATCCTTCTGGGTCTGATCTGATTTTAACCTCTTATTTCAGTATTCTGACTCATTTTGGCTATATGGTTATAGCCATAGCAATTCATTTGAGTATGTATAATTCTGTATGTGTGTGCAAGTAAGTGTGTGTGTGAGTGGATGTATCTGTTTTACACTCTTGATGTTTTAGAGTGTAACCTCTTCCTTGCTGTCCACTTTTTACTGCATTGTAGTCGAATTATTGATTTTATTTGACATAGTTGCAGTGTTACAGTCACACCAGTTCATAGGTGTGTGTGTGTGTGTGTGTGCGCGCGCGTGTGAGTTGGTGTGTTGATTTTGCACTCTAGATGTTTTAGAGTTTCACCCCTTCATTACTGTGAAATTTTTTTCTGCATTGTGGGGAATTTGTAGATTTAACACATACTAATTTTCTTTATTTTTGATGTTTTTCCCCCCATTTCCCATTCATTTCCTATGGTCGGTCATAGTCCGAAGACCATGAGTGGGACTTTCTTTTTTTTTTTTACAACACTTAGCTTTTTCGACTCATGCCCTCAATTATTTTGTGTTCACATACCAAGTGCCATAAAAGTCACAAAGTTTCGTACCATTCTGGTGAAGCTATGATTTTTTTAAAAATTCAAAATGTAAAATTCTCTGGTCAGAAATGACCGAAGACCGCACAAGGGTTTAAGTTGCTGTGGAAATTAAACATTCACATAATTGAGGCTTAAATTTAAAAACACTAATACACTTTTTATTTTTCAGCTCTAAAAAAAACATCAGCAGTCTTGTAACTGTTTATTGTTATGATTTATTACACACGCCTGGGCAGCTTGTCCACAAAATGTGCCTATACTACAACACACTGTTTATCACCTCATTCACCATACACATTATGAATGACTTACTGTATGTGACAGTGCATGACACTGCATGCAGCCATTCTCAAACATGTGATTAATGGTTTCCTTTTGGTTCTTTCCAGACCCCTGTGCACTGTGAATTCATGATTTATTTCGTTTTGCTCAGGGGTTTTTGTTTGCGCTTTTGGCTCCTCAGGAGGGGCAAATTTATATGCCTGGACATGTAGATGCTTTTATAAATAATTTTCATGGAGTCCATGTTTCATATGGGTATTAAAGCAGTGTTTCAAGAAAAAAAAAAAAAAAAAAAAAAAAAAAAAAACAAATCAAAAAACTTTCAAAAGACTAGGGCTATGGATCTTCCCAAAATTTTCATATTATAACACACAATCACGATCTGCTTAATCTATAGATGTGCTATTGAGAATATCCAGACTGGACTAAACCTATAGACTTATCTATTTGCACATTTTAAAACACAGTATTGCATTAAACATTCAGTTGTCAAAATTGACATATTTTTGTGTATATATGAACATTAAGGTGCGTATCTGAAACCAGTCAACGTACACAGAAAGGAGTCTCTTTTAAGCACAGTTTAATGTGATTTTAATAACTCTTTTTAAATAAAGCATGTAGAATGCATTTCACAACAGTAAATGAGATTTGAATATTTTAAAGTTTAGTTTAGGTTTTTAAGGAGGTGCCAAAGTGCATTTCATAATCATTGGAAGCCAAAATCGAAACTGAAACTAAAATTTGATTAATCGCACAGCCCTACTGCTAGCTCTCGTTAACTCAAGTTTGTTTGATGTACACACAATGTACCGAGCAATGTACCGCAAGAATGACTTTGATGTAATACGAAGATTGGTCTGTGCAGCACCGCTTCAAGTTGAACACACCTATCGTTTTTAAAATACACCAACCACACCAAACACGCCCTTAGTATAGTCCTCACATCTGGAAACTAATGTCAGCTTTCTGGAGGCATCAGAATTCAATTGCAATTGTATTTGAGTTTTGGCAGGTTACATGCGCGATGCAGTGAGAGTGAAAAAGCAGACTGGTAATTGATATTGCTATTTAAATATGACAGGCTTATAACTCGTAAGCCATGGGGAAATACAGTTGCAAATGGACTTTGCTTTTCCATTTAAAATTTGGCAGTCTCTGTGAGTTCGCGAAAATGCAAACGGTAATGCAAAATTTGCAATTACATTTGGAAAATGCAATTAAAAATACAATTTGTAACTCCTTTTAAAAAATTACCTGGAATATTCTTCCATACATGTCCTTGCAGAATTCATAATTCTACAAGGACAAAATTTCAGATTTGTCATGTCGTATTAAAGTAATTCGGACGTGTTGTGAACACACCATTAACCTCAGATGTTCTGATTGGCAATTATTTTGTCACTTTCACAGCATTTGTGCTTTCAGTGTTCGAAAGTTATTATAAACTTGAACATTTTACAGTAGCAACAATATATTTCAGTGCACGTATTGGTCATACTTATGCCATGTAGTCTTGCTGTGGTTGGAATCTGTACCACAGCCTCTTATATTTGTCATGATGTTGTGACGCGTGTTGGTCTTTGGTGATTCAGAAAGGATTTGGGTGAACACTCTTGCCTTATGATGATTTAACGAAGACCACCAAAAAGAAATCTCACCAGCCATGACCGTGGCTTGTGAACAAAGAATCAGATTTTTGTTTTTGTAAAACTTTACATCATCCTTCCTGTGTGGTGCCTGGATAGGTCTTCAAAACTCTCAGACTGCGTCAAATAAAAATGTTGATATTCAACAAACACATTGCTGCTAGCTTACTACAAATTACAGATTCTTTCAACATCGCTTATTGTTTACAATACAAACGGACTATTATTTAGACCTTCTGCAACAAAATCACCTTCTTGGTATAAATATTAAGAGAAAATCACCAGTCGTTGTTTGGTATTAAAGGAATGAGTTTAGTCTGAACATTGGGACTTGATGCTGTTTTCCTGGCTCAAACCCCTGCCCCTTAAATCGCCGAACCCTGAACGTGACCATCTGGATTTCATTGTAATGTGTCCCATTACATCACAATTCAGCATAGCTGCTCTAGGTCACTTATTAGAGCAAGAAAGTAACAGTGTAAAAACAAAGGAAAGAATTACTTGAAGACACGCACACACCCAATTCAAAAAACCCACTTTCCTTGCTGGAAATTTGTCTAATTGAACACTCTAAGATCAAATTGATGAACTTGGATCATAATTTGGACTGTCTTATCGACTTTGACCTGTGAGTAGATTCTGTAAAAAGTTTAGTTTCCCCCCCCCCCCATCTAAGTGAATTCAAGCTTCAGGTAACACCTAGAGGATTTTAAGTCTGTAGTCAATGAACAGCAAGCAACTCATCTCACCAAAGTATACTTACCAAGAGCAGATAGCAAAACAGTAAAATAGCCTAGCTGTGTTCTAGGTTTCACAACTTTAAAATTTACAACATCTTAAATATGTGGCACTCTTATCACATGCTACTTAGACATTGAAAGACATCCATCAGCAGGTGTACATAGACCAGCGACACAGTCCATATTTAGTGAAGGGCCCTTAAGTCTACCTTGAATAGACTTACAGATATGATTGAATATGTGCTAGGGACAGTAGGCAGAATGGAAGGAACTAGCTTTACATATGTTCAGTGATACGGATATAGAACAATCAAAATAGTGACCTCTATCATCTTGAACTATGGCGGTCACCCAGAATTCCCAGAACCACAGTTATGTAACTAGCATTCCGTTTCATTCTCCTGACCATAGCAAGTAAAAAGCTGATCTATTTGTCCAAGATGAACAGTAGCAGCCACATAACAACTCTCACGGCTTGCATAGTACACAAGAGGTCATCTTTTCGACTGATCTAATCCAGATAAACAAAGAAATGAAACTAAATTAATAATAATATAATGATACAAATAATATACTTATTTACAAACTGGGGAAGCAAAACTTTAGAAAGAAACGATCTATTTGGTAAAAGCGCAACACTAGAATCATCCAGCAACCCACACTTCCATATGCTGAGAAAAGAACACAACACTGCAGACAGCAAGTAGCTAAATGCTGTTATTGCTGTTTGTCATGTTTGTGGGGTAAATAATTTCACATGGCTTTGTAAAAATGCTGCGTAGCTGGTGTTTCGTATGCATTTGATCAATAAGTGTACACTTACATCACTGGTAGTTCCTATACAACTGTTTTAGACCCTACTCTGAATCCTTGAGGATGTGGAGTAGGATTTGCTGGTGTAATCGGTGCTATGGCAGTGACTAGAGACAATGAGAAGCACAAGCGGCCAGTCACCTAAAAAAGGATTTACTTAACTTGCAGAAT
Source organism: Sinocyclocheilus anophthalmus (assembly GCA_018155175.1). Classification (NCBI taxonomy): domain Eukaryota; kingdom Metazoa; phylum Chordata; class Actinopteri; order Cypriniformes; family Cyprinidae; genus Sinocyclocheilus; species Sinocyclocheilus anophthalmus. The sequence goes on along the minus strand of JADLZN010003296.1, from coordinate 16,948 downwards.
GTATTATCGGACACAGGCTGTGATTAGCAGTAGACGTCACCACAGGTGAGAAACCTGGGCTGCAAGAGATGCTTGATTTCTGGAGCCAGGCTCAAACCAATGACATCCAACAATAGACATTTGCAAGAATATAGAAATCCACAATATAAATTAACTCAAGTCACAATACAAATACAGGACTATATACACATCTGCAAATTGGCATCAAGTCCTAACATGACTGAAGAGCTTCACTAATCCTCAAGGGGGATTTTAAAGATATGAGGGAGAGAGTACGCGAGTGTAGTGCCAGTGGTCGCCCTAATCTCAAGCTCCCCAACTCCAGCCCATCAGAAAAGTGTCGGGAACGTGGGGATGCCTCCCTGTCTTCTGGGGGGCCCAAAGGGCCAAAGGGGACTCCTGTGATGAGACCAACTATGGCTTCTCCTTGAACTCCATGTCAGATGGGAAAAAAAAGACAACTCCGGGAGAGGGATGGCCACGCAATAGCGTAATGACTAATATTTTCACCTAGTGATTGTTTCAAGGGGATAATGCGGAAAAGAATTGTAACAGTTTTACTGTCACATTTGTTCCAAGTAGTTCTTTTTGCATGTTATAGCTATACCAGTCATTAGGGGGCGCTCTGTATTCTGAGTTTGCTCATTTGCCTAAAAGGGGGTAAAGAAGTAGCATTAGGCAGGAAGTAGTGTGCTAGGCACATGGAATGTCTTCACCTTTGCTGTCCTTTTGTTGGTGCCCTGATTTGAGGAACAATTTGTTCTTGCTCTCAAATGTAAGTAAGGCATTGTTTTGTATGTATGTAGAGTTTGTAAATATGCTTTCTATTAGGGGTTAATACTAAACACGTGTTGATTGTATGTTTGATTAGATGCAGAGGGCTCTTGTATGAGAGAGGAAACAGCACAGATATAAACAGGACCTAGACAAAAAAGGGTTAATTGGCTTCATCCAACCATCTACTCATCTTATTCTACGATCAACAAACGGATGAATTGTTTGCTGATTCAGATTCTTCCTTGCTTCATTTAAGGACTGCCGGTCTCATATTTTCCACTTTAAAGACTGATTTCACTGTGACAAATTGCTACTTATGGTCATATCTATGAGCTGATGGACTTGGTGGACTTAATTGATGTTTCCTCAACTCTGAGAGACTCTATATGCTAATGTTTGGACTTGTTGATGTGAATGGGCGGGGAGGCACCAGGCACGTACTTAATACCCACGGGCAGGTCGTACTGAAATTAATCAGTCTCTGTGGTCCCTAAATCTTTATGTAGCATCAAAAAGTTAGGTGTTACATAAATTATGGCGCCCGAACAGGGACCAGAGAAGGAAAAGGATAATCTAACTGAATTTTGACGAGAGACACAAATTCTACTTTCTGTGAGTCATGTTGTTTTATTGATCGTTTATGTAGGGAGATTGACGGAGCCAACATCGAGGAGCAGAAGAACATATTTTGAAAAAGCATAACATTAGTCAACTTTAGGCTTTAAAGATAAGAGTTATTTCCAAAGATCCATTAGTTACAAAATGGCCACCTTCCAGAAAGAGACAGAGGGTGAAGATCCTTTAATCCCAGACTACTCTTCAGAACCTTTCACTACTCATCGTGAGCCAATCCGAGACCTTATTCATTCTCTCAGTAGCTTGTATCTGGAAAATGAACCTGTAAATGTGGAACAAGAGTGTGATTTCGACGACTCTTTGTTTCCTCCTCCAAACGAGGAATATGAAAGCTTATTAACAATGATTATGGCTTCAAGAATACATAAAGTAGAATGTAGAGTCGAGGGGTTAGAAAATTAATCTGATGTTTGTTTTAAGGACATTCAACGCCAGTTGCAGGAACAAAGTAATAGGATGACTGCCATCGAATGTCAGCTGCAGCATATGGGAAAACAGCACCAAGATCGTCACACAGAGATACAGCAGCTTGAGCACTCATTGTCCACCAAGTTGAAGGATGAATGCAACCAAGTTAAAGACACTTTGGAAACTAAGGTTCAGGAGTTGGGACGAGCAATTATGGATTGCCTGAAACGGAGAGATGGCCAGCTGAGGTCCCTGATTCAGTCTTCTGGGGGAGCTACTTCTACTCCACATTTCAGCCACACCATACCAGACCACAGTTCCGTTCGACCTGTACATTATAAGACCCCCATCAAAATAGAGTTTCCAAGATTTGGAAGTTTAGATGGAGAAGATCCCATTACGTACTTGGAGCGATGTGATGAATATCTGGCTATACAACCTTTGAATGACTCTGATATCTTATCCATGCTTCCTTCTGTGTTAACGCATACAGCTAAAGACTGGTGGGTAGCAGAAAAGAAGAAGGTAAGAACGTGGTCACAATTTAAGTCTGTTTTTCTTCAATCCTTTTTGTCTGATGATCACGAGGTTGAAGTGGAAAGAAGGATCAGAGAAAGGAAACAAAGAGTTGACGAAAGCATCAGGATGTTTACATATCAGTACCGAGCCTTATGTTTGAGGTTGAAGCCTTCCATGACTGAACGTGAGATCCTCCAAGCAACTCTCAGAAACTGCAATCCAAGAATTGTAGTATTTTAAGAGGTACTGTAACTACGGTAGATGATGTGGTATGGGTAGGAACCCTTATAGAAAGAGATATCAGCGAAGAGAGAGCCTTCTGGAGGCAGAGGCACCAGGATCAAAACTCAAAGACTACTGAAACTGGAAAATTCACAAAAGGACGACAGCCCAATCCACACACAGCTGTTTGTTCAGAGAACAGCGGAGAGCCCTTAACAACATTAACGTTGCCCATAACCATCAAAGTCCGTCAATATCAAGCAATCCTGGATACTGGGAGCACTTATTCATTAGTGCAGGAGTCGTGCTGGCAGCAGTTGAAGTCGAATCATGAAGCTTTGCAGTCAAACAGAGGACCGTCATTTTCCCTTGCTAACAGTTATGTACAGTCAGCCTTGGGGAAGATAGTTTGGCAGGGTACTATTCATGGCCACAACTATCCTCTAAGAGCCTATGTGATGAGGGACTGCGACTTGGCATTTTCAGTTGTATTAGGACTTGAGTTTCTGAGGACATCAGGAATCATCATTGATTTTAGAAATTCCACATATTCATTGCCTGAAGAATGTGATGTAGTCCACTATTTCACAACTTCTTCACCTTCACCAACAGTCAGTTTGCACCTTGCACTACCTTTAGTGCCAACGGCTTCTACTACTCTAACCAACATAAAGGAGTTAGTGGATCAAGCTGATGCTTCTAAAGCACAGAAACGTCAGTTAGAAGGACTGATGCATGACTGGCCAACTGTATGCACTGGCCCTTTGGGACAAACCAACTTGGTTCACCATCGGATCAATACTATCGATGAGTTTCCTGTGCGTAGAAAAGCATATCCTGTTTCTGTCAACAGACAGAAGTTCATTGAGGAGGAGATAGCAAGCATGCTGGACAAAAACATCATAAGACCTTCTGTTTCCCCTTGGGCAGCACCAGTCGTTTTAGTACCCAAGAAAGATGGCAGTACCCGCTTTTGTGTTGATTATCGAGCACTGAACTCCAAGACTCCTCTGGATGGATTTCCAATGCCACAGATTCAAGATATCATAGAGTCCTTGTATGGAGCGACCATATTCAGCACATTAGACCTTAAGTCTGGATACTGGCAGGTAGGAATGGATGAGGGCAGTATCCAAAAGACCGCTTTTGTCACCAAAAATGCCCAGTATGAATTTGTTCGTCTTCCCTTTGGCCTCAAAAACGCTGCTGCAACCTTTCAAAGGCTTATGAACAACATTCTGAGAGACTACGTAAGGAAGTTCTGCTTTGTATACCTTGATGACATAGTGATCTATTCTAAAACGGTCCAAGACCATTTTCAACATCTTAAGCAACTCTTTGCAAGCCTGGAAGTTTCAGGATTGACACTCAACCTCAAGAAATGTTCTATGCTGCAAAAAAACATCACATATCTAGGACATGTTGTTTCTGAAGAAGGGGTCCGTACCGAAGCTTCTAAAGTCAAGGCTGTTCAGGAGTTCCCTGTACCCAATAATCTCAAAGAGGTACAGAGGTTTTTAGGTCTTGCAAGTTGGTATCACCGTTTCATCTTCCATTTCTCCGAGCGAGCAGCCCCTTTATACGCACTAAAGGCTAAGAATGCAACTTGGAATTGGACAGTTGAATGTCAAAGTGCTTTTGATGATCTTAAGTACGCCCTACAACGAGCACCAGTTTTAATGCCTCCTGATTTCACCAAGGATTTCAGAGTACAAACAGATGCCAGCGATATAGGATTAGGAGCTGTATTGACACAGGATTTTGATGGAGCGGAACATGTCATTGCCTACGCTTCACGACTTCTGCATGGAGCAGAGAAGTCATACTCTACCGCAGAGAAGGAATGTCTTGCAGTAGTGTGGGCCGTGGAAAAGTGGAGGCAGTACTTGGAAGGAAGGAACTTTGAAGTACTCACAGACCATTCTGCACTGACTTGGGTATTTAATCACCCTAAACCATCCATACGCTTGACCAGGTGGGCTTTACGACTGCAGGGTTTCAGCTTTGTGGTAAAGTACCGGAAGGGATCATGTAATGTGGTGACCGATGCCCTGTCTAGAGGAGTATCTGTGCAAGAGGTGGTAAGCCACATTGCCCTATGTCAACCTACAAAACCAGACCCTAATTTGCCTGTCAGTTGGGATGAAATTGAGAAAGCCCAAAAGCTTGATTCTTCTTTGCAGGATCTATGGGAGTTAGCTAAACAACCTACCACAGATTATAACCGCATCGCTTACATCATACAGAATGACTACCTGTTTCGCAGTGTGCCTGACAAGCACCAAGGATACACTCATCAACTAGTCATACCTGTATCACTTAGGGAAACATTTTTGCATTTTGCTCATTCAAACCCACTGAGTGGACATTTGGGGAGAATGAAAACCTTAAGAAGACTACTTGACAATGTCTATTGGCCTGAGATTCGTAAATACGTTTGGAGTTTTTGCACCCAGTGTAAGACGTGTCAAGCCTACAAACCAAGAATCTCAAAGCTATCTGGACTGCTGCAGTCAATCCCAGTAGTGGAGCCTGGTCATATGCTTGGGGTAGACCTGATGGGTCCTTTCCCAAGAAGTTCCAGATCCAATGAATTCTTATTAGTCTTTGTGGATTATTGCAGCAAGTGGGTAGAACTCTTTGCTCTACGGTCTGCAAAAACTCACCTAATAACCAACATTCTGACGAAAGAAATGTTCACTCGATGGGGAGCCCCAGCATACCTGGTATCAGACCGCGGCCATCAGTTCACTGCCCAGTTACTCAATGATACCTGCAAGCGATGGGGGGTAGTTCAAAAACTCAGTACAGCATATCATCCACAGACCAACTTAACTGAGAGGACCAACAGGACCTTAAAAACAATGAAACAATGATATCATCATACGTTCGTGACAACCACCGTGATTGGGACAAGTGGATACCAGAATTCCGGTATGCCATTAATTCAGCATGGCAAGAAAGTACTGGTCTCACTCCAGCTGAGATTGCATTAGGACGCAAGCTAAAGGGTCCACTTGAGCGATTGATCCACAAACCTCCCAATCCCGACCATGTGGCCTACAGCACTGTCGAAAGACAAAAAACTCCTCTTGACCAAGTGAGGGAGAAGACCAGCCAAGCCCAAGAGAGACAAGGCAGATAATGCAATAAACGTAGGAAGCCTGAGTCCTTTGTGGAAGGAGATCTGGTTTGTGGGATCCCCCCAAGATGGCAGGTCCTAGCCAAAAATTAATGAAAAGGGTGACTACTTCAATTAACAAAGGTTGTAATGCTTGACCACCCGAGTCAATGGTGGATACTTACCATTTATGAAAACTAAAGAGAGTTTTTAATGGACCATCTCAACGCTTTTCTTTTAGGGCTGCGGGGGTGTTTAACAAGTTTACGGTAATTGTTCCCGTAAAGATTAGTTCTTCGCATAAGTTATAGCGAGGTACAAGCCTATAGGGGGCCGTCGTATTCTAGAGTTGCTTCATTTATCCTAAAAAGGGGGTAAAAGAAGTAGCATAGCAGTGAGTAGTAGTGCTAAGCACCATGGAAGATTTCACCTGTGCGTCCTTTGTTTTGGGCCCTTGATTTAGAGGACAATTTGTTTCTTGCTCTCAATGATAAGTAAGGCGTTGTTTTGTATGTCTGTAGAGTTATGTAAGGATACGTGCTTTCTTTTCTGGGTTATTACTAAACCCGTGTTGATTGTATATTTGTGTAAATCCTGAGGAGTTCATATGTTGAGAGAGGAAACAGCCTTATAGAACAAGACCTAACAAAAGGGGGCTACCTGTCTTTCATCCAACCATCCGTACGTCATCTAGTCTAGTATCACCAAACTCTGATTAATGTTTCTGGTCCGATCTTCCGTGCTTCATTTAAGGACGTTGTTGCTGTCTCATATTCCACTTTACAGACGGATTTCCGTGAGAAAAGTGCTACTTCGGTCAATATTATGATGATGGACGTCTGGGTGGGACTTAATTGATTGTTTCCCCTGCAATCTCTGGAAGACCCTCTATATTCTAATGTTTTGGGACTTTGTTGATATAATGTGGTGGCTCAACAGTAGTGCCGTGTGAAGAGTTTATACACATGCTCACTGAATATTCAATCCGTCTACTGTGTCCCGGTGGTCAATCTTTCTGTAGTCCTCAAAAAGTTAGATGTTCCAACACTTTGATCGTGTTTGGAGAGACGCTTTGACGGGTGTACGCGTTGGAGTGTGTTTGAGCGTGTGTTTGAGTGTGTTTGAGTGTGTTTGACGCTTTGAGCGTGTTTGACGCTTTGAAGTGTGTTTGATGCTTGAGCGATGTTTGATGCTTGATTGTAGTTTTGAATGCTTGAGCGTGTTTGACGCTGTTAGCGGTGTTTGACGCTGTAGTGCGTTTGAGCGTGATTTGGACGCTGTGGATATGGCGTTTGAGCGTGTTTGACGCTGTAGTGCGTTTGAGTGTGTTTGACGCTGGAGTGCATTTGAGTGTGTTTGACGCTGGAGTGCATTTGAGTGTGTTTGACGCTGGAGTGCATTTGAGTGTGTTTGACGCTGGAGTGCATTTGAGTGTGTTTGACGCTGGAGTGCATTTGAGTGTGTTTGACGCTGGAGTGCATTTGAGTGTGTTTGAGGGTTGTTATGGCTATTGAGCGTGTTTGACGCTGGGATGTTGGTTGAGTGTGTTTTATGCTTGAGTCGTGTTTGAGTGGCGGGGTGTGGGAGTGTTTGACGGCTTTGGAGCGGCAGTTTTGTACGCTTTGACGCTTTGCAGCGCGTTTGGAGGTTTGACGCTTTGAGCAGCGTTGAGACGCTTGTGAGCGCTTGTGCCATACGCTTTGAGACTGTTTGACCTTTTAGCGGGGGTGAGTGTTGAATGCTGTTTTGAACGTGTTTGAGCTCGACCGGAGTGGTGTTTGAGTGTGTTGATGCTTTGAGCGTGTTGATGCTTTGAGCGTTTGATGCTTGGGAGCGTGTTTGCTGCTTTATTGCTTAATTGCACGCTATTGAGCTGCTTTGATGTCTTTGAGCTCGTATTGCTTTGAGCGCGTTTGACGCTTTGAGTGTGTTTGACGCTTTGAGAGTGGTTTGACGTGTTGTGATGCTTGGATTGTTTTTGAGCCGTATTTGACCGCTTTGTCTCGTGTTTGGGTGTCTGGAGTGTGTTGAATCGTGTTTTGACGCTGAGTGTGTTTAGCGTGTTTGACACTGGATGTGTTTGAGTGTTGTGTTTTTCTGTATGTCGTGCATTGAACGACTGGAGTGTGTTTGAGTGGTTATTGTGGACTGCTAAGGAGTCGTAGTCTATGTGATAGACTCGGCGTTTGACGCTAGCCCAAGAGTTAGTGTTTGCTGCAGCGCCTCGCTTGGCGTTGCGACTCTAGCGCGCTCATGTGTTTGAGTGTGTGTTGACGCTGAGTGTGTTTGAGCGTGTTTTGACTCGTGGAGTGATTGTTTGAGCTGGGATAATCATTCTTGATCCCTCTGCTGTGGTATGTGTGTTTGACGCTTGGAGTGTGTATGAAACGCTGGAGTTGTGTTGACGCTGGAGTTGTTTGAGTGGTGTTTACGCTGGAGTGAATGTTTGAGTGTGTTTTTGACACTGGAGTGGTTTGATGTGTGTTGATCGTGTTGTACGCTGGAGTGTGTTTGAGCGGTGTTTGATTGTCTGGTGTTTGATGCAGTTGTGGTTAGATTCGGGAGTGTGGTTGAAGCGTGTTTGACCTGGGAGTGTGGTTTTGCGCGTGTTTGATGCTGGAGGTGATGTTTGAGCATGTTTTGATGCTTGAGTGTTTTTGGCCGCTAGGCACGTGCGTTTTGATGCGTTGAGTGTGTATTGATGCTGGGGAGTGCGTTTGTTAGTAATTTTTGCTGAGTGCGGTTGAGTGTGTTTTGAATGCGGGAGTGCGTTGAGTTTGTGTTGAACGGCGTTGAGCGGGTTTGAACGCTTTGACCGTGTTGGAAACGCGTTGAGAGCGTGGTTGAAATGATGACGCTTTTGAGGTGTGTTTGAGCTTTGTGTGACGCTCGAGTGTATTACGTGTTTTGATTGACCGCTTGAGTGTGGTGAGTGTTTTTGATGCTTTGAGTGTGGTTTTGATGCTGTGAAACGTAGCTTGATGCTGGATGTGTTTTGAACCGCTTTGAGCGTGTTTGATAAACACAAACGCTTTGAACCGGTTTTACGCAGAGAAAAAAAAATTTTAAAAAGCGTCGTTTTACGCTGGATGCTTTTGTAGAGCCGTTGTTTGGAGAACCCCATAGCTAGTAAAAAGTAAGCTTAATTGGAAGTTAGGTTATTGACAACATTCGCTTGGAAAAGAAAAAGGTGCCATATTGGCATGTGTTTTTAAACCGCTCGGAACCCGTGGACAGTTTTTGATTGTGTTTTGTGAGATTGCAAACAAAATACGTAAGCTTTGCTCGTAACAAATCAGAAAACTAGCCTAAACTTTGCTAAATTGTTTCTATTATGTTGTTGTTTTTGAAAAAATATTGTGATCGCTGTTTTACCGCTGGATGTCGTTTGAGTGTGTTTCGCTCTCGTAGAGGTGCGGCTTTTTCGTGTGTTTTGACCCGCATGGAGGTGCGTTTGATTTTGGTTTTATCATGTCTTCTTGTTGGATCGTGTTTTTTTGACCCTCTGTGAGTTGTTTTACTCTTGTTATCAGTTGCGTTCTGTGAAAGGTTGTGGCTTTGGTACCGCTCGTGGCGAGTGCGTTTGAGTTTTGTTTTTGAAATCTTCCGCTGGTGCGTTCGTTGCTTGTTTCTTGTTCTCCCTCTGTGCGTGTAGCGTGCGTTTAGTTTTTTGACGCCCAACGGGCTGCGTGCTTTTTCTTTTGTTTTGTCCTGTTTTGCCGCTGGGTACCCTCGTCTTGTCTTTCTTTTGTTTCATTGTTTTTTGCTTTTGCACAATCTGAGTTGCTACTGCTTTGACGCGTCGTGATTTCTATAGTAGCGACTCGTTTTGCTGCTTTAGCTTGTTTTGGTGTCTTTGATTTCTTTTGAGCGTGTTTTGAGTGTGTTTGATGCTTTGAGCGTGTTTGATGCTTTGAGCGTGTTAGATTGCTTTGAGCGTGTTTGATGCTTTGAGCGTGTTTGATGCTTGAGCGTGTTTGTGCGTTTTAGTGGTCCTGGATTGCGTGTTGATGTTTTTTGTAACGCTGGAGTGAGTGCGGATGTGAGTTTTTTTTGTGGCTGTAAGTGTAGTTTGAGTGCCGTTTGACCGTCTAGAAGGAGTGCTTTTGACGCTGGAGGCGTTTGACGCTGGAGTGCGTGTTGGAAATCGTCTGGAGTGTGTTGTGAACCGCTTTGAGCGGTTTGAGAACGCTGTTGAGCGTTTTGATGCTGGTTTGAGCGGTTTTGAGTGCTTTGAGCGTGTTTGAGTTTTTTGATGCTTTGGTGTTTGAAGAGACGCTGGAGTGTGTTTGATAGCGTTGGTTTGACCCTGGTAGTGGTGTTTTGATGCTGTTTGAGCTGTTTGCGCTGGAGTGTTTTGAGTGTTTTGATGCTTGGTGTTTGACGCTGGAGTTTTTGAGGTGGTTTGAGACGCTGGGGAGGAAAAACCAAGGTTTTGTTTTGACGCTTGAGCGTGTTCTGAAACCGCTGAGTGTGTTTTTTTCGGTTTGAAACGCTGGATTGTGTTTTGAGTGTGTTTTGATGCTTTGAGCGTGGTTGACCTGGATGTGTGTTTGTTGGGTGTGTTTTTGAATGCTTTGAGAGCGTGTTTGGAACCGCTGGAGTGTGGTTTGAAGTGTTGAGGCTTTGTGATTGTGGAACGCTGTGAGCGTGGTTTGATGCTTGGGTTTGACGCTGAGTGTTTTTTAGTGTTTTGATGCTTTGTGGTTTGAACGCTGGAGTGTGTTTTGATGCTTTGTTGTGGTTTTGACCCTCGCTGGCGTGTGTTTGACATGCTTTGTGTTTGACGATTTGTGTTTGAAACAGTCTTTGTGTTTTGACTCATGGAGTGTGTTTGAAGATGCTTTTGTGTTTGACCCCTGGGAGTGTGTTGCAAGATTGTTGTTTTAATTTTCGCTTTGAGTGTGTTGGACGCTGGAGTGCGTTTGAGTGTGTTTGATGCTGGAGTGCGTTTGAGTGTGTTTGATGCTGGAGTGCGTTTGAGTGTGTTTGACGCTGGAGTGCGTTTGAGTGCGTGTTTGATGCTTTGAGTGTGTTTTGCATGCTATTTAGTTTGTTTGAACCGGGGCTTTGAATGCGTGTTTGAGGGGAGCCGTGTTTGGAACGCTTTGGGAAGATTGTCTGGAGCGTGTTTTTGAAAAGGATGGCGTGTTTGACGACTCGTTTGGCGGCGTGTTTAAAACGTTTAAAGGCCCGCCTTTTTGGAGCGTGTTTTGAGGCTGTTTGACTGCTAACCCGCTTGTGAGACGTGTTTGAGAAGGGCGTAGTTTGACGCTATTTGGAAGTGTCTTAGCGGGTTTGAGACGTGTTATGAAAAAAAGGCATGTTTGAAAAACCGCTCTATGAAGCGTTTCTTTTTTTTGGTAGGATTTTTTGTTTTGTTTGAGAAACATACGCGCCCTTTTGTGTTTGAGCGAGTTGTACTGCTGTTTTGGGTGTTTTGAGACTGGCTGGAGTGTGTTTTGAGTGGGTTTGCATGCTGTGCTTTGTTTGACGGCTGGAGTGTGTTTGAAGGATTGTGGTTTGACTGCTTTGGAGAGCTGTTTGAGGTGTGTTGTTTGATGCTTGGAAGCACCGGTGTTTTAATAAAGCGTTTGAAAACATCGGCCTGGAGTGTGTTTGAGAGGGAAGGGTGTGTGTGAACGCTGAGATGTGTTTGACATTGTGTTTGAAAACATCTATTGACGTGTTTTGACCGCGTCATTGGAGGCGTGGGTGTTTTGGAGTGTGGTTGATGGCTTTTAGTGTCTGGAGCGTTGTTTGAGTGTGTTTGGGGGAACGCTTTGAGTGTTGACTCGGCTTGAGTGTGTTGGCCCGCTCTTGGAGCGCTGTTTGGAGGCGTTGTTTTGAAACGCGTTTTACAAAAATGTCTGGAGCGTGTTTGAGCTTTTTTGAAACTCTGTGAGTGTGTTTGCGTGTTTGTTTTGACATGCTTTGAGGCGTGTTTGAAAATGAGACAACCACAAGATTGAAAGGGTTGAAGACCCTTAAGGATAGAGGGGTGTTTGAAGTGTTTTTGTGACATCAGAGACGTTTTGACTCGCTTGAGGTTCTGTTTTGAGTTTTTTTTTATGCTTTCTTTTGATAAGCTTGTTTTTGAGAACATCTACTTGCCTGTAGTTGTTGTTTTGAAGGTGTTTTGAAAATTCTGTGGGTTGGAAAATCGCCCTCCCGTGTTTAGTTTTAGTTTTTTCCACTTAATTTTTTTTTTTTCTGAGTTTGTTTTTATAATTCTTGAGTGTTTTTGGCGTTGTTTGTAATGCTTTGATCGTTTTTGACGCTTTGTGAGGCGTTTTATTCCGCGTGTTTTTGAACGCATTTGGAGCTGTTTTCCACAAACATCGTGTTGTTAACCTTTGAGCGTGTTTTGAGCGCAAGTTTATGGTGTCGCTGGAGGTGTGTTTGCGCAGGATGCTTGGAGTAACGTAATACAACACCGTCACTTCGTGTTTTTCCGTGGCGTTTTCTGATGCTTCGTTTCTAATGTATCAAGCCTCAGGAAGCAATCCTCTCCATGGAGGGGATCGATGTGGTAATGCTGGGCGGGATGCACCATCACCGAACACTAGAAGTCAACTTCCGACCAATAGTGAGTAAAGCTCGTGAAGCCGTGAGCCTCAGTGCGAATTCGCTTGGTTTTATTCAGAATAGTCACGTGTGTCCGTAAAAACACTCACTGCTTGAAGGAGAGGTTCACTTTAACGCTGAGTGTGTAGTGTTGAGAGTATAGAGGGATGTTGGTTGTTTTGTTTGTGTTGTTGCCTCTTAGCAGTCGCCCTTATCCCCCTTTGTGCTGTGGGTGAGGGAGAGCGCGATAGGGGGGGAGGCCGGGTGTTCGGTCGGCTGCAGTGTGATTGATGGCTACTGTGTTTTTTTCCTTTTTTGCTTTTGCGTTGCTGTGACAAATGAGACCAATTTCTGATCTAATACAAAGGATAACCGTACAGGTGGGTGGTGGGGCGTGGGGGGCCGTGGCAAAAAAAGTTATGTTAGTCAAAGCGCCAAGAGAAGCAGCGAAGCCACCAATTGTGCGCAAGTCCATCTTCTCCGAGTCCTCGTCTCGCCCGTCTCCATTCTAGAGTATCTCTCTCTCCTCTCTCTTTAGGTCTCTCCCACCACTAAACAGATGAGGAGTCCTGTAATTTTCATCACATCATAGGTATAAACTCAACTAGGAGTACCAAAAGGAGAAAAAAAAAAATCCAGAAACTATCACATTGTAGGATTAATTTCCAAAGATTAATTGGTAAATCCGGAAGCCTCTCGTAAAAATAAGTATTGTGGGTCACCTGTCTCACACCACACAAGCAAGATTCTGGCTTCTCACACAGACCTCTGTAACTTCTTCTTCTTGTGCTTGCTTCTTTAAGAGGTCTCCCTCAGGCTGTATCCTCCCATCTCGTCAAACCTGCTGTTCTTTAATCGAATGGGCATCTGTATTGAACTCGTTATCATTATCCATTACTTATATAAGCACACAACGGCTGGTCCAAACCTCCCACATCACACTCTGACTCGCAAACGTCCACCAATTGGCCAAGTAAACCACAGAGCTGCTGGGGGGCTGGGGGGGGGGGGGGGGGCTGGGTGCTAAGGGGGTAGGGGGGGTGGCCTCAGGGGGGGGGAGGGGGGGGGCGGCGGGTGGGGGGAGGAAAAAACAAAATTGTAATACCCTCCCTTGCTGCACCAGGCTGGGAGAGCGAGACCTGGAATCTGCAATGGTAAGCAGCTTGGTTTTAAGAATATCACTGTGGAAGGCAATTATTAGAAAAAGGAAGGAAACATACAAATAACGCCATGATAATAATCTCGATCTCCCTCGATCTGGGGCTCTATGCAAGATCTCACCCCGTGGGGTCAAATGATCACAAGAACTGTGAGCAAAAAAAATCATATTATCCCCAGAACCCACACAACAAGAACTGCGGGGGGGGGGGGGGGGACCTAGTGAAATGAACCATCAGCAGATAGGCTGGGACAAGAAGTAACAAAGCTAACTATCGTAAACAAACACGGCCGACACTGTCCACCACCATGGGACCTCCCTTCAAATTCCCTCATTGCCCGCGATGTGGGGTTCCCATCCCCCCTGCTTAAGCCAGGAAAATGTCCATTAGGCCGTCTGAAGTTTTGTTGTAGAGAGCTGATTTACCTTCGGATGATAATCCAGAAAGGATTGGAGAGATGCTCATAGGGTCAGATGAAACCGAAAATAAGAACTTTTTAGTAAAAACTCAATTCTTATGTGGGGTCCGTGTTTTGGAGAGAAAGAGCTTGAGCCCCTTCCGCATCCTAAACGAAACGATATTCCCAATACCTACCTTGGTGAAAGGTCATCTGTTGGGCGGCTTGGACACCTTCTAGGCACCTTCCATTCTCGAATTTTCGCGTTCTCGTTGGGGTGCTTTGGGGCGGTTTGTTTTTCTGCAAATTACCAGTACGTATCTGACCGTGTAAAAACGAAAGAATGAATGGGGCCATGGTATCGTATTTTGAGTGAAAACCTCCTTTGACCTCCATCAGCACCCACCCAGCGAGGGCATTGAAGATGAAATGTGGCTGTGTCTTTCAGCATGACAATGATCCCAATCACACCGCCCGGGCAACGAAGGAGTGTTTTCGTAAGAAGCATTTCAAGGTCCTGGATTGGCCTAGCCAGTCTCCAGATCTCAAACCCATTTAAAATCTTTGGAGGGAGTTGAAAATCGTGTTGCCCAGCGACAGCCCCAAAACTTTACTGCTCTAGAGGAGATCTGCATGGAGGAATGGGCCTAAATACCAGCAACAGTGTGTGAAAACGTTGTGAAGACTTACAGAAAATGTTTGATCTCTGTCATTGCCAACAAAGGGTATAAAACAAAGTATTGAGATGAAATTTTGTTATTGACCAACTACTTATTTTCCACCATAATTTGCAAATAAATTCTTTAAGAATCCTACAATGTGATTTTCTGGATTTTTTTTTCACATTTTGTCTCTCATAGTTGAGGTATAAATATGATGAAAATTACAGGCCTCTCTCATCTTTTTAATGGGAGAACTTGCACAATTGGTGGCTGACTAATACTTTTTTCCCCCCCACTGTAGGTATTACATGGAGAAGGTGACTTTTCAGGACATTAACCCCATGTCCCCACTTTTCAAAACGATTATAAATCACACAGAATGGAGTGTAAAATCTGAAATAGCACAAAGTCTCCAGTAAGGGGTAGGTTTAGGTGTAGGGCTGGTGTAGGGCAATAGAATATACGGTCCGTACAGTATAAAAACCATTACGCCTATTGAGAGCCCCACTTTTTTCACAAATTAACCTGTGGTGTGTGTGTGTGTGTGTGTCTGTCCTGTCAGAACTGAGACGTGTGCAACAGTGTGTGTGTGATTCAGTTCTTGACTGTATCTGAAAACATCAGGAGATGCGTTTTCTATATCTGTCTTGGTGAGATTCACACAAACACGTCTTACATGAATGTTTAGTGAGTGGTTGGGGAAATCTGATGTGTAACATTATATTTGATCCATGCATACAGAAGGTCTTATATAGATCTGTCTCAATGTTAATCAAACATGAAAAGAAAAGACAGAATCACTCGCTGCTCTTGATTAAGCTACTGTTTATTTGCATCTGTTCTTATTTTTAATAACAAAGATAAAATTAAAAAGTAGCTATATGTGATTAATAATATAGTAATTATTATTAAGAAAAAAACTGGAGGAAAAGATGCAACGCTGCAGGTGATTTTGCTTTGGAACCTTCAAAAAACTTTAACTCGATTTTTCTCAAAACTGACTTTGCTGACTCTATCGAATTCAAACGGGTGTAGCTCAGTCATTTCTTGTCCGATTCCAACAAGTCATCGTATTTTAATGGAGACCGTGAAAAGAAATAACTCATTTTTGAACATTGCTCATTCCGACTCATGTTGCAGCTGAAGAAATGGCAAAAAATTTACATCTTTTATTTTTTTCAGTATGTTTGACTGATTCTGTGTTTACAATTTTTGTCAAAGTTTTTACAAAACCTGTCAACTAGAAAATATAACTACAGCATGATTCAAATAACTTTTTCCTTTATTAACCCTCTAGCTGCAGAAAATTCTGTTCCAAGTGTGAAAATGTTAAATGGATCACTTGAATTGTCTTAAAATCCCTATTATACGTTCAGAATAATGGAGGATGCATGCTTCTCAGAAGTCAAGGTAATTCAGAATGACTGAAGATATATCAGCAGTAGACTCTTATTAACTATAAATGTTCTGTAAACACTACAGCAGCTTTCAGTCATGAAATATCAGACATACAGCAGTTGTTCTTCACAGGTGTTTAATACAATTGCGCTGCTTTTCCATAGTTATTTTCTATGTGAACATTGATGCGTTTGACTGTTGCGCTCGGTTCTGTTTTATTATATACTACAAAAAAAAAAAAGAACCTTGCTAGGTGACTAATCTTCTGAGCGTTAATCTAACTGAGACTTGTTATAGCACTTGCCTATCATTGCTCTTTTGTTGATTTTGAATTGCTTCCATTGCCCTCATTTGTAAGTCACTTTGGATAAAATCGTCTGATAAATGTAAAATGTAAACGTCTCCTGCATGAAACAGCATTCTAAAAACACAGTGCTGAAGTTAGAAGTTCAACTCTCATCTTCTTGCATGTTTTCCTCTTCCAGTGCTTTCTGAACACACAAGCTCTTTCTGAGTGAATGGCACTAGTGATATATTTCTGGTCCTTCACAGAGCGAGTCACTCGAGTGACTCATCACATGCGGTCCGATCATTCACTTCTCTTCACTGCTATCATTGACTTATCAAAGTGTCAAATTCTAACATCTGGTAATATTTCTATTCAAAATCTCGATTTCTTGATTTCTAAAAAAACATGGACGAAACATTACATTTGAATAAATAAAACCTGACAAATCGCCCAGCCCTAATGGTTTCCTTTAGCTTGATTTGAGCTCCTTCATTGATTTTTGAAGTCTTAAATTTTCCTTCATGGGTCTGCAGAAAGCCTGTTAGTGAATGTGACGCTGCTTGAGCTCTGGTTCTGGAGTGCTGATTGGTGTTTGTTTCCTGCAGTCATCCTGGGTATTTTGGTAAGGTGGGCATGAGACACTACCACTTGAAGAGGAACACTCTCTTCTGCCCCACCATTAACCTGGACAAGCTGTGGACACTGGTCAGCGAGCAGACGAGGGTCAACTACAGCAAGAAGCCCGACGGCTCGGCGCCCATCATCGACGTTGTGCGTGCTGTGAGTGCTTCA
>JADLZN010003295.1:0-53157 GCA_018155175.1 Sinocyclocheilus anophthalmus | reverse complement strand
AAGATGGAGCGCCCCCGCCTTCATCACAGCTACAGTTTTGCCGGTTTCCCAAGCTCAGGTGGCTCCCAGGACAGCCCGACCTCTGTCACACCTCCACCCATATTTTCCACCGAAGACGTCAATGAGTGGCCCAGCAACCCTTTCACTTACTCCAGTCAAGAGCTTGCCAACTTGTTTGCGCCCAGTTTAGGTGGCACCACTGTTCCTGATCTGCCCGGTCCTCATTCTCCCACCGCACCCTCCTTCTTCAGGCCAATGTCCGAGTCGCCCCCAAGCCCTCCAGATTCCCTCTCCGACCAGGAGGGTTACCAGAGCAGCCTGGGCAGCCAGAGCGGATCCGAGTCACCTGTGCTGGACGCCACACGCCGCCTCCCCATCTTCAGCAGACTCTCCATCTCTGACGATTAAAACCTGCCCTCAGGGGTTTCAGGCATGAGAGAGAAAGCACAGAGAGAGCTGGCGAGAAAGAGAGTAATTTTCCTCCTAGCAATCCCTTCCTGTCCTTGCTTTGTTTACAGCAGAGAAGTGGACTAAAGTACAGTGTTCTCGTAGCCACTGAGTCAAATCAGAAAACCTACTACCCTGTAGCATCAACCATCGGCATATTCCCAAGCCTCCCTAGACGTCTTTAACACGCCTGACGTAATGCAAAAACAATGAACTGTTCCCCTCAAGGCCCACTTAAACGTTGAGGTCTCAAAATCCTCACTGGAACATGTTAAATGAATCCATATTTAGTTCATAGTGTTCGAACTAAAAAGCAGAGTTTTCAAAATTGTTCAAGGACCTTCTTGTTCTAAGAATCTACTGAATATTACAGCAACAACGTGCTTTACAGACCTGGAAGTGCCACTTTTCTTGCGGAAGACCCTCGCCGGAAGATCCTAGGGACTTTAAGTGCCTATCAAAAAATTTGTTTCCTACTTGTTCAATCACATTGATTTTCGGAGATCTGGGGTAGAAAAGGTTTAAAGAAAGAATCAAACCCATCTTAGATTTGTATGAATCATTCTGAAAGATATTTGTACGTCTAGTGGTGCTAAATGCGCTGTCACCGTGGTAATTATCCCTAGAACATGTGATCCCTTGCGCTAAAATAGTGTGTTCTGGTTGTTGGATTATGTAAGAGAGAAGATGTCCTTCCTGTTCATGTTACCACTAAAGATATGACTTGAGTGGCCACTAATTGTTTTGTTGCAAACAGATCGTTGAAATGTTCTATCATTAATTCAATATTGTATTTCCCCTATTATTGTTATAATATAGTTATTATTGCATCATTACAATTATTGTTGGTATTTTCTGTTTGGAAATGAGAACTTTCAAACTGAAAGTTTTGCTTGTCAGTGCTTATTTAACTTATCAAAATGTATTTATTGCTGATTGTAAGCATTTTTTTTATTTTGTTTGTATTTATCTGGATAATGAAACAATAGAATATATTTTCCTTTATGTTAAATTATGATCTTCTGTATTAATCGTAAGATTGTGAAGACCTTTTTTTCGTTAAGTTTCAACAGTTAATATATTATACTGCAATGACATTTTGTAACTACATTTTGATTTATTTTTAAAGTGAAACTTAATTTAAAATGAGAATGCAAAGAGGATCGTTTTGCATTTTATTTATTATTTTTCTCCCTAATGTTGGACTGCAGTTTCAGGATGTTTATGCCTCTATAATCCTTTATTATTTGGCTCCGACCGTCTAGAATGTAAACCGAGTTATCTTGACAATAACAGTCCTGTGCCTGTGATTTTAGAAATCTGATGTTTAGACTGGGATCCTCTCATTAAGACTCCTTTTGGTATGAACAAATAGTAGACAATAAATGCATTATAGTACAAATCTCATGACCCTCGCAGTGGTCCGAACCTCTGATCGCAGCAGCATTTTGATCTAAATGGACGGTTAATAAGGGAATTGTTAAATATGCATTTGTGTATTTATTTTGCCCATTTTGAAACCATGTTATGTACACCAGCAAACATGTGTTGTTTTGATTTGTTATGACTCAAAATTCTTATTTATTTACAGATTTTGGACCACTTCTATAATTGCCAAGTGCCTAACAGTACATTCCAAGAGTCTTGAACCTTTTTAGGATTGTAATCCAGAGTTTTTATATAGATATTAGTTGAAATTCGGGGTTAACAGGATTGACATTGAGCAAGCTACAGTTGAATGTGTCCTATGTTAGCAGCTACTGCTGTTCACATCAATATGTTTCTTTTGTAACGACAGATTGCAGTTTAAATCAATAAAATACCTATTTATAAGCAAACTGACCGTGTCTTTTTTTTTTTGGGCTCAAAACTGTTTCAAAATGAGTTTTTTGTAAGTTCATCATAGCAAGGCCACTGGCTCTGATACTCAACTCTAATGCAAACAGCTGTGCTTATTATTTCATGCCATATTTTGACATTCTCTCTGGATAAATTCTTATTCCTTCACAAACTCCACAAACCTCCCAATACAGCTGAACGCTATGAGACGGGGGCCTGTTGATGAACCAGCTAAAAAGCTCAAACTGTTTTCCTGGAAAATCAAAATTCTGTCCCGGCCCAATAGTAAGGATGTGAAAAGCCCCTGAACGATGTCTTTTCCTGGCACGGATGTCCATGGCTTTTTGAATCTCATTCAAAAGTACTGGCAATGACGGGACTACTAGATAGAAAGCACAGGGCCCTTGAGAACAGACAGTTCCTGTAGTAACAGTCAGGAGGGGTCTTGTGCTGGGACTAGCAGTCTACAGTGCATGTTTGCTCCCTACGTCACCGGACAAGCATCCATGCTCTGCGAGCACTGTCAGTCTTTGCTTGGTTTTAGTTTAATTTCCCTTCGAGAGAGAATTCCTGAGGAAAGCTGTGATCATGAATACAGTCATAGCAGATAGGAGCCAGATGGCCATCTGAGTAGTACAAAGTTTTAGCCTTTGGTCTTTAAAGAAATAGTTCACCCAAAATGGAAAATCCTGTTGTCATTTACTAACCATATTAGATATAAAAAAATTAGATATTACATTACAGTTTAAAAGTTTGGGGTCAGAAAGATTTTAAAAAATAAATTAATACTATTAAATTGATAAAAAGTGATAGTAAAGACTTTTAGATTGTTACAAAATTCTATATGTTTAACTTTCCATTCATCAAAGAATCAAAATTGTTTTTATCACAGTTATATAACTTATTTTTATATAATTGTCATTGGGTCTTTTTCATGAGGAAGTTAATAATGGCATAATATACATTTTTATGTGAGGCAACCCTTTAAAAATATTACGTAGCAAAGCATAACAGAAATCCAGTATGTGTGTTTTTCATTTTTGGGAAAAGTGCTGTAACTGTTAGTTATTCTGTCAAGAACACACACTTCGCACCAGGGCTGTGGGTCACTGGGCCTTTAAGAACAGACATGAGGAATAAGGCCAAAGTCGCAGTTGAGCAATACTCACATAGACTTTGTAATTCCTCTATCAGCTCTTGTGAGTGTTTCAGAGGGCAGTGAATAAACAAAAAGAGCTCTGCTCTCGAGTTCACAGTATCAGAGGTTTGAAACGATTTGCACTAAAAGGGGCATTTCGGGGAGTTTCAAGATTAGGGAACGTGTGGTTGTTGGTTTAACCTCAAGCCAGTGCAATAACTAAATAAGCCTCAGAAAGCAGAACAAAACAAAAGGTTCTGAACAGAATTGACTTGAGGTCACAAGCAACCAATTTTATCAATTCAAAAACAAACACTGCTAAAAAAGAAAAAAAAAGAAAGAAAAGAATCAAGGCTAATTGAAATCTACTGATATTCAACATCAAGCCCCAAGCAGATTTGTGCATGATCTTTTTGTGTGGCTGGTTTGTATTGTGACATAGCCTGGCGTGAAGGATGAGAAGTATCTCATGACTCTCTGCTCTGATTTTTACATGAACATTTATTTTTTTCTCCAGAGCCTTCTGTTTTGCAGGGGAGGAAAGAGTTTCTTTGGAAGGAAGGAGAGTTTTCCTCCCTTCGGTACAGGCACAGGCAGCGATATCGCCGCAGGTCGACCATTAAAAGATCTGTCAAAACATGTCAACTCTCAGCCTATCAGCCCGCTTATGGGGGGGAAGGGAGGAGAGATATACAGAAAGAGGATGAAAGAGAAAGAACACCTACTCAGCATTGCGTGTTTGGCTGTCACAACTGACTTTATCTGCTGGCCGAGAGCTAAAGATGTCACCGTCGTCTGCACTGTCAGCAGAATCTGCTAATGAAATCAAAATAATTAGAGTTTGGAAGACCTTGAGTTTGCATTTATTAATGTTAGAACTCTATAAAAGCTGTACTAGGAAGGACCAGGTCTTAAACATAAATACAAAGAATGTGTCAATGCGTATCTGTGCACATATACAGCCAAAAGCAAAACAAGGCGAAAAAGGAGGAACCACCCAAAATAACAGCATTGTTCATCTAATCAGACAAACTTCCCTTTAAGGCAGAGGAACCATGGGAACAGGAGTCATGGCAATAGAAGCCATGGCAACGACCAGTCAGGGTCAAGAAGCGTTTGTCCAAGACTGCTGTCTTATCACACGAGCAGCGTGAGGAAAAATATGTCTGTCAATCAATAGCTGACTGATGTTGCAGTTTTCTAACTGGATGAAAACTGAGGTAATGTTCTACAAAGTCCAATCCGTCTGCTTTGTGTCTGTCCACCACATGTTCCTGCAATGTTTAACCATGGCTTGTACCTGAAAGAAATTATAGAGCAGTCGTGGTGTTAGGAATAGCTATGGTGGATGATAAATATTAAATTCTGTATACCTCATGGTAGTCACTATAGTCTCCGAATGACCGTCGAAATAACCTTGATGTTCAAATGCATCATCACACGTTGTTATCTTCAGATAATGGACGGCATTGAGAGTTTAACTGACATAGAAAACATTAGTCACTTCACATTTGTTTACTGGCCTTTAAATAGGGCAATAACAGCCACTGCATTCTGCGGCCAAAGGAAGTTCTTAACAAGTAGAAGGTGCGGCCTGGGAAAGGTTGTAGACGAACCCCGTCCTCACTCTGATTGGCTGAAGCCCTGGATCTGTTCCTTGGTTTAAAACACTTTCTGTGTTTTCATTCCCTAGAAAACATAAAAGCATAAAAATTAATTTTGATATTTTAGTGGGGTTTAAACCATTAAAACATCTAAGAGACTAAAACGGTGAAGAGACTTCAATATAGAAAAATAGTTATTCTTTAAACAAAAAAACAGCCAGGTTGTGTGGAGTGTGCAGACTTTTCAAGTATTTTACGTTGGGGGAAAAAAAAAAAAACAAAAAAACTATATAATATTATATATATATATATAATAATATAAGCATAGATATATGATATATATATATCGTAATATTAACAGTGGGTCCGGAAAGTTTCAGAACCATTAAATTTTTCACTATTTGTTATATTGCAGCCATTTGCTAAATTCATTTAAGTTAATTTTTTTCCCTCACTAATGTACACACAGCACCCCATATTGACAGAAAAACACAAGAATTGTTGACATTTTTGCAGATTTATTAAAACAGAAAAACTGAAATATCACATGGTCCTAAGTTCAGACCCTTTGCTCAGTATTTAGTAGACGCACCCTTTTGATCTAATACACCATGAGTCTTTTGGGGAAAGATGCAACAAGTTTTTCACAAACTGGATTTGGGGATCCTCTGCCATTCCTCCTTGCAGATCCTCTCCAGTTCTGTCAGGTTGGATGGTAAACGTTGGTGGACAGCCATTTTTAGGTCTCTGCAGAGATGCTCAATTGGGTTTAAGTCAGGGCTATGGCTGGGCCATTCAAGAACAGTCAAAGAGTTGTTGTGAAGCCACTCCTTCGTATTTTAGCTGTGTGCTTAGGGTCATTGTATTGTTGGAAGGTAAACCTTCGGCCCAACCTGAGGTCCTGAGCACTCTGGAGAAAGTACTTGGTACTAGATATCCCTGTACTTGGCCGCATTCATCTTTCCCTCGATTGCAACCGTCGTCCTGTCCCTGCAGCTGGAAAAACACCCAAACCGCTGATGCTGCCACCACCATGCTTCACCATTGGGACTGTATTGGACAGGTGATGAGCAGTGCCTGTTTTCTCCACACATAACGCTTAGAATTAAGGCCAAAAAGTTAAATCTTGGTCTCATCAGACCAGAGAATATTATTTCTCACCATCTTGGAGTCCTCCAGGTGTTTTTTTAGCAAACTCCATGTGTCTTGCACTGAGGAGAGGCTTCCGTCGGACCACTCTACCATAAAGCCCCGACTGGTGGAGAGCTGCAGTGATGATTGACTTTCTACAACTTTCTCCCATCTCCCGACTGCATCTCTGAGCTCAGCCACAGTGATCTTTGGGTTGTTTTTTACCTCTCTTACCAAGGCTCTTCTCCCCTGATAGCTAAGTTTGGCCGGACGGCCAGCTCTAGGAAGGGTTCTGATAGTCCCAAACTTCTTCCATTTAAGGATTATGGAGGCCAAAGTGCTCTTAGGAACCTTAAGTGCAGAATACATTTTTTGTAACCTTGGCCAGATCTCTGCCTTGCCACAATTCTCTCTCTGAGCTCTTCAGGCAGTTCCTTATACCTCATGATTCTCATTTGCTCTGACAATGCACTGTGAGCTGTAAGGTCTTATATAGACAGTTGTGTGGCTTTCCTAATCAAGTCCAATCAGTATAATCAAAAACAGCTGGATCAAATGAAGGTGGAGAACCATCTCAAGGATTATCAGAAGAAATAGACAGCACCTGAGTAAATATATGAGTGTCACAGCAAAAGGTCTAAATACTTAGGACCATGTGATATTCCAGTTTTTCATTTTTAATAAATCTGCAAAAATGTCAAAAATGCTGTGTTTTTCTGTCAATATGGAGTGATGTGTGTACATTAATGAGGAAAAAAAAAATAACTTAAATGATTTTTAGCAAATGGCTGCAATATAACAAAGATCGGAAAAATTTGAGGGGGTCTGAATACATTCCGTACCCACTGTAAATATATATATATATATATCTCATACACTTTGGGCGCAGTGAAAAGCACATTTTGTGTGCCTTTAGCCATGTTGTACCCTAGATATATAGATAAGTACAACAGGGCTAAAGGCACACAAAATGTGCTTTTCACTGCGCCCAAAGTGTATGATGCAGAAAAAATATTAACTTTGTATGGAACATTTATGGAGGAAGTGATTTTTGTGTGAAAGTAAATCGGTTTTTTTTAAATCTTATAAATGTATGAGGTGGCAAGAGGGCTCACCAGCATGGGGTAAAAGGCACACAGTATTGATACAAATAATTTAGCTAAAATAAGTTTTGTTGATAATGTTCTAAAGTTAATACTTGTTCAAAACAATCACTTTAGCATAGTTTGTACTATTTTCTGCTTATTTTGATAAATAAAAGAATTAAGTTTTGTTCAATAAATATACTGTCTTTAAAATGTTAATATAAAACATATATTTTAAAATACAGAAACAAAATCATTTTAAAAAGTAAAAATTCTGAAAGCATTGAAGGAGATCCCATAATAATATTCAAAGGCGCCTTAGCCCCGTTGACCTTATATATATATATATATATACACGGGCAAAAAAACCGTGCTGCGAAAGGCACCGCGATCACCTCCCCTTGCTTGGGATGCGTCGACAGTGTCGTCTTGTATCGAGATAGCCAGAAGATATTGTCAAAAACATAACTGATGGCATTTTCACTTTATGAGGCCGGTTCCATTCGGATATATATAATATATATATTATATTATTTATCACATGGGGCATTTGACTCTTGAGGGTGGGGGGGGGGGGGGGCAAGGGAAAATAAATAAAATTATAATATATAATAATGAAATAAATAAATAAAACAAAGGTTTGTTTGGATTGTATAGCATCAAACAATGCCCTACCATATTGCAACGGCATCAAAGCAGACAATCCAACACGGTCAAAATACCGTAAAGGAGGTTACTACAATTAGTAAACGTGGACTAGCTTGCTCTTCCTGATGACTTGAATCGTTGTTATCAAAGGCGAGACACGTGAGGAAAAAAATAAACGATCAGTTGTGGAACTATATTCTGTCATAAATCACATACCATTCATTCCTGAACTTTCTACCATCCGCTACTGGAAATTAAATTACTGGTTGATATGTCCCGATCTCAAAAAAGTTTACACACGCTTTTGGTCCGTGAATTAGATCTCGCTCGGGACGCGCGCTGTCTGTGGAAGTTTGGCAAGGACCGGTTCCAGAATTAAATCAACACATTTTATGTTCCGTCCATTGCCAATCACTACTATTTCGAGAGTGAATCCCGCATAAATACGCGGATGTCATTCCCAAAACTTTGCAGGGTGTAGCCTATGTGTTCGAAAAACGAAAGTTTCATACAAATTCTGAATTAATTATACCCTAGAAAGTGCGCAAAGCAAAAAACACGAACTGCGGCGGGCCTTCCGCAGTGAGAATCTGACAAAACGTTTATGATTGGCCATTGCATTAAGAAAATCAACAGATATGTCTGGAGATTGGTACATGCTCAACGCTGCAAAACATTTGAGGTTATTAGCGCTTGGCTAAGCGCTCCAATGCAGGGCAGGGCCGACTTCAGGGATTACATGGACTAACAATTTGGGGGGGGCATAGGGCAATTGAATAGATTCGTTGGGACTAATCCTAGTAATTTGGAAATAAAAGAGTTAAAAGGTTGTGAAATTAATTTCTCAGTGCCACTGCGTCAACAAGACAGTCCAAAATGGCGAACAGGCAACGTTAGTCGCCAGTGGCATAGTGGTACGGGCCCTGCGATAACCTCCCCTTGCTGGGTTGCATTGAAAGACGATGATCTTGTATCGACGAAAGCCAGAGATATTGTCAAAAACATAAATTATTGGCAACATTAAGAGGATTTGGCATTTCCAATTAATGTAGGCCGGTTACATCTTATTTATTATGCTTTCAGTGATTGTTTTTTAATTAATTAATTAATTAATTTGCCCGCAATAATTACCACATAACTGACGCGCTGCGAGGATAACGAAAGATTAGGCTATTTACTCCTCAATTAAAATGTTTTAAAAAAGGTCTTTTCACAAAATACATTTCTTCTCATTTTTTCCCCACTATGTACGGGCCACAAGATAAATATTAAGGGAATAAATTAAAACAGTTATACTGTTATCAGCATATGTTGAAGTAGATTAGTCTCTCGTCATCTCTGAGAGAATATGCGGCATCAGATGCCGAAAGCTCCATCATTACTCCGTCATTCCATTTTTACTTTCTTTCACTTTCTGCAGTGAATTGATTGAGATTAAGACGTTCACCGGCATAACTCTTGCGCAAAGTTTGCACGTTGCTTGTGTGATATCCATTGGCTCGCCTTCATGGTTTAAAACAGAAATATTCCCAACATTGCGACATAACCAATTACCCCCAACCCATATCGAAAACGTACCAAACCGTGACACCACTGTGTCGTGTAGTATAGAAACAGTGATTTTGTGAACCGTTCAACCCCTAAATATATAACACAGAGGACTCATACGGTCAGTAAGTAATATTTTATATTATTGTAATATAAGTACTAATATTTTAAAGTATGAAGACAACATGAATACAAATGATTTCTTTCTAAAACTTGGCATCTGCAAGATTTCTCTTTATCCCTTTATTTGACCTATGAGCAACCCTTTAGTGCTGACCACTGTCTCCCTAGTTTACCTTATTAGATTTAAGTGGCTCATGTTTCTGGTAAACGCTACAAAAAAAGACTCCAAAACAGACGTGACAAGAAAAATAGAGGTTGGTTTTACTTTGGCACAGACTGATATCATGAAGGTATTATACTCATATATACAGTATACACACACATCAATTTGAGTGAAAGTTTGCGGGAGGAAATAAGGCCTCCACAGAGCTGTTAGATTGGTCCCCCATTGTAATTTATGGTGCTTTAAGTCTTGGTAAGGAACCGAAGCGGTTAAACGTCCAATATGAATTCCCATAAAACCCAAGCAAACATACTCCTAGTGAGCAGCTGAGGGTAATGAGTGCCAAATTTAATGTGGCCAGGTTTGTGGGGGACGACAATGTAAAACATGGCTAAGTACACATCCAGCTATGTTTTGCTACTCTCATTCCTGTGGCCGTGATGCTTATTATGAAACCTCTTGATGCCCAAGCTCTAGTTTTTCATGAGAAAAAACCTCTCCCATGAGGATGGGTGCTAGTCTTGTTTCATTTTCAGTCCAAACCTCATGATGGGGCCCTAGAATAGAAGGCAAATACATGAACACCAAACTTACAGTGAAGCCCCATTCCTACAGGCAGCGCTAAAAATCTGTATCAGTTGGAAGATCACTGTAGGCACTCCTTGCATTGCTTATTTGTATAAAGTCTCTGTTACTTGGGCTTTCACTGAAAAAGAATGATGTCTGTCGCTTTGACATCGCACATCACTATCAATGTGAACGCCCTTAAGACCAATGTACAACCTTTGAGATATATTAGCATCCCCCACACACTGGCAGCTTCCATGCTTGGAGTAATAACAGCCATGACTGATTTCTCCAGTTCCCCGTAACAATAACAACCAGTAAAACCACATGACACATCATAACAAGAGGGTTTGTATTGGATGAATCCTTCAGAACTGACTGCTGATTTCACATGGCTGGTATTCCAACGTTCTAAGCGTGAACATGCTGCTTACAAACATAATTATTTACTTCATCTGGTTGCATTTCCATTGCGTCACTCTATGCCGCAAAGACTGATCCCCTCCCTGTACTACGGCATCTATTCAATCTGGAGATAAGCAAACCCATAAACATACTTGAACAAAGTGTAGACGGATGTTGACTGGATCTCCTAACAAGCCTCTATATCAGATGCAACACATTAGTTTCGAGAGGCAGCGCCCTGCTAATACCGTGAAGCAGAGTGGTCGGGAAATGCTCTCCAGCAAGTAGGCCACTCATACTCATGTGCTCTGCATTTTCCATTTGACTGCCTCTGTACAGTACAGCCTTTGTAATCACACCAGCAGCTCGAGACAAACCGTAAATGTTTACATATGCCTTCAAGGGGGCCTCTCCAAATTCACATCATATCTAGTCTTTCTCTCACCCTTTGTCACACACAGACAACCACACACTGTGCTGTTAACAAGAATAGATGAGAGCTATTACGCTTTTTTATTACTCCATAAAGCAGAACACATGGGGCAAGTCCTTGCTAGAGTGGCGAGACAGGAAATAGCAAATGGAAACCTGTAGCTTAGGAGGGGTGTAGATTGCCTGACGCTCACCGTTCTTCATGCTGCCTTCTCTGGAAATGGCATATAAGTGCTTTGAGAACTCAGTAGTTGCATGAAGTAGTACAGATGTAAAATAAGCGACCCGGTTCGCGAGGCCCAACTCGTTGAACCAGGACAAGCACAGAGCGAACAAGAGATGACTTCTCTTGAGGGCTCTCGTGTCGACCCCTGCGACTCTGCCTCTTTGATTTATGAAGCTCAGATGGAGTCTGGAGGGCTGGGAGGAGGAGATAAAAGGTTTCTTGAAATGAACACCTTAGTGAAACCTGCTGCTGTATAAGGTAACACAGAAAAGGCCCCTTCACCTGGAGCACCGCAGTCCAGAAAACTTCTCATTAGGGGGACACATCAGTCTGGGCACTGAGAAACCAGAGCTGCGGAGAACCTGTCAGCCCCATCAGAATCTGTTTTTGCACTTGAGCATGTCTTCGCAAAACAGAAATGATTTGTAAACCCCCGAGCTATTCTGGTTTCATTCGAAACAAAACCCCCACAATAATCAAACCGAATTGCTAAATTACAGAGATGAGCAGCTCGAAAAATGTCTCACAGTCATGGGAGCCTTTACCCCACAGAACCACAGCAACTAAAGGCATCCAGATCCAACACTGATTGCTAATAATGAGTCAGTGCAGTACTGGCCAAGACACATGGTACAGCTCTCTAAAATCCCTCTACTCCTCACTCTGCTGGAAACATTGAGTTAGCCAAGGACTTTTGTTTCAAGTTTATCTGTGTGAAAATAATGTGAGGTTTCAGCTTAGACACGCTGGGTAAAAAAATGGTACTTTCATGTTGCCCAGGCTTCAAATAAGTTGAAAACAGGCCGTAGGTCCAGGATCCTCTGCCATGCTTTCCTTACAGAATGAAGAGTTTCGTTGTTCCCTTGTTGTTCCTGCAGATCCCATTGAACTCCCAAATCCTCCATGTGGCCTGGCAAAGGGGCAGCTTAATAAGGGCCTCGTTTTGTCCTTTGTGAGCCAAGGCTGGGGACATCAGCAAAAATTTTTCTGATTCAGAAATGCTCCATTTCCTCTGTGGAGATTTGAGGACACTGCGGCTTTTCAACAGAGCCAAAATATGAAGAACAGAAAGGGGGGATTGCAGTTATGTAATTGCCCTTACATAATCTCGATATAAATTTAATGAATTGGATGATAACCACCATGGTTTGCAGGCTTGTTTTTCATTGGAGGAAGGGTCAGGGTAGTTCATGTAGCTCAACTTAACCTCATTCTTTATAGGTTAGGCCTTGGGGATCAGGAAGAAGAATCCAACTGACAGGGCTCTGTCTGTCTGAGTTTGACTGAAAGTTACTGAACAGCCAGTTTTACTTTCAGGAGTTTTGGTACCCATGTATGCAATGCCCTCAGCTGAAAGAGGAACACTGAGTCCTGGGAGTACGGACATTTGCAGCTGTGACAGGGTGAGTCATTCTGTTTAGCACTTAAATAGAAGGGGATTTCTGTTCAACAATGACACTGACACATAAGTACAGACAGAAATCTGCACATGTGCTTGTGCGCACACACACATACACTCAATGAGCACTGGTAAAGCACCAGTACCTGTGAAACAAATTAATCTTAAGGGAAACATGGCTAATGTAGAGGCTTTCGTTTGGTACTTCCATATTCACGTGGATGCACGTGTGGCTGGAATACAGAGCAGCAGCTGCAGTCCCGAGATGTGAGCAGATGACGGTTCCCAGAAGAAAACCCGCCAGTTCTTGCATGTCTTTTCACCAATTGATCAGGCAAGGAGGAACGAATTTCCAGAAATTACCCAACACCTGGGTAAATCAGTAACCGAAATCTCAGCAGGACAGTTTTCTCAATGACTCTCTAATATGAGCTTCGGAAGTGCAAAGTAAAGTGTGAAGTTCAAAGTTGTTTTGGTGAAAATTTGGTCAGGTTCTAGCTTCTCAAACTTTTGCAAACAGGTTGGTTCTAAGTTGGTCATCAATAACAATGCAAAACACAATTATCTAGTCATTGAAAGTACATACGGTTCTCCAAAGTCTCAGCATGATATGGGGCTGCGTAAGGTTTTAGGGTTTGGTTGGGTGATGTAAAAAAGGATGATTTCTGGTGCTGCTGCTTTCAGCAACTTATTTTCTTTATAAATCATAAAGATTTTCTTCTAGAGAAAACAAGCAATTACACAACATGAACAAAATGAAACATGGCAGTCCAGAAATATGATCTTCCAAACAAAATAAAAGTAGGGGAAGGTATGGGAAAAACCCAGAATCCATGAAAAAGAGAGAAAGTAAAAGTGGAAAGGAGGAACGCTGAGAGAGGGAAAGTAAAACTGGGATAGAGGAGAGCAAATGAGAGTTAGGAGGCGGCAAATAAATGAAAAGTCGAGAAAGAGAAAGAGAAAAAGAAGAGGGGGAGAGAACAAAGCCATCTTTGTGTGAGGCACTGAAAGAGTGGAGCAGAGCCAGGGCTTAGGGGGTGTTTCACAAGAGTACACTGACTGCATTCCTGCAATGTGATTATGGCCGCATTTAATTTATTCTCATGCAGGAAACACACTTAACCCTTCACTGTCCATCGGCTCGCATCAACTGGCCTTGAACCTGAAATCTTTTCCTTTATAATTATCCAGTAAATAAAATGACCTAACGCGGCTTGCCAAAAGAACCAACTACAGACTCTGTAGTTCCTGGTGATTGCTTTACAGTCATTCATTGACTTTGCTTTGTGTTTTGTGGCGTCAGACTGCTCTAAATCCAGGCTAATTCGGCCTGAAGCGATTACGCTGGGGATTCCCAGCACTGGATATTCTTTAGGTACACAAAGGCAGATCTTAAGTGAAACTTCACGCATTTTATCTGAAACTATAAGTATTTAATGAGGAAATTTGTTATAACAACTCAAAACATGCCAACGCATGAACTTGAAGAAATTTACCTGGAGGGCACAATTTTTGGCTGGTATGTAAAAAAGGGAAGATTTTTGAGAATGTGGTTGTAAAATTTATTTTTGAAGGATTGTTTGATAAATATAAAAATATGAAGGAAGAAAGAAAACTTAAGGTAATAAGCTCATTATAAATATACTTCCTGCATTTGTATTAAGATCATAGTAAATTTAGAACAATATGTATTTTTTAACCAACAATTAAGTATAAACTAAAATGCTTTTTCACTATCAGGCCAAACAGTTCTGACCTTGATGAATAATAGTACAATTTTCATTAGAAAGCCGTTCAGTACAGTGCAAACACAAACCATTTCATGGTTAGATTTCTCAGCAGGGTTAGCCAACCACAATCAGTATAGGAAAGCCTTTGGTGAAAGTGCTCGGTGAAATGGTTTAGTGATGTGGCGACTCAGAATTGGTCAAATACATTTTAATCCTGATTTTAAAGCTCCATAATGAAAATACAAAAAATGCAACCATAACAGAAGAGCAACATTCAGAAACAACACATTCTCAATCCCAACTCGTCACATTTGTGTGGGGTGGGGTTAGGTGCTCCAAAATATTTATGAAAGCATCAATGTATATAAAAGCTTTTCTATTTTTACAAATGCATGCAACTGAAAGCCAACAGAGTACCCTGCATGTTGAAAAATGTCACTAAAGGGGTACCCTAGACAGACCCGATGACATTAGACTCGAGTCCGACCCGACTGCATTTATATTCAAACCCGACAGGACCCAAAAGTAAACAGCATTGACGTGTGCACAGCCTGCAGTCATGCAGCCAGTCAGGAAAATCCCGGCGTCCTGCTGACTGATTTGGCCAGTTGTGACCAGTGGATTTGAAAAATAAACGTGATAGTTTGATAAAAATTTAATCGATAGCTTGTCATAGCTAATCTAAAGCATAACTCATGATCATAGCATAATTCATGGCTTCGCTAGTGTTGTCTGGAACCTAATCTCCGGCGAAAGGCTTCTGCACACAAAAAAAGAAAAGCCCTGCCTGAATACGCAGCATAATGAAAAGAGTGAATTTTCCTGATGGATCTCATATCTATAAGATGGATTTCTGTAGGCGAGGTTACAGACGTATGATCCTTTTCTATGTGCATTCCTCACTTAATGCGAACGTGCAAGTACACATTCAGGATAGTTTAAAAGAATTCGGGTATTATCGGGTCCATTTGAAAAAAAAAAGCAAATTTATTTTAAATTACCAGAGAACTGAGGCCGCTAATACCGAACCCGTGTCCGAAGCACTCGTAGAAATTTTGGACCCGAACCCGCTCGGGTCGGACCTTTGGTTTTCGGATCCAAGTGGACCCGTGAAGACCTCTACCCTGTGCATTAAAAAGTGACTCCAAGGGGTCCTGACCAAGCTAGTTGGGAGTTTTTTTTTTAAAAACATCACCCGTTCAGCCTGATAATGAAAATTACCAGAATCAATACAATCGTTCTGAATGATCTAATTTTAGGCAACAACATAGAGAATTCCACATTAAGTCATTTCAAAAGATCTGCACAGAAAGCATAAGTAATTTCTTCAGACAGTCTTGCAGAGTGTCTTGGACAAACCTTGATTTGTTGAGCCAAATCAAGACTTGATGGTCATGGCTGCTAACCTCTATGGTTAGGTCCGTTTCCCAAATCCTGGAAGACCACACACAGATCTGTCAGCTAGAGAAGACAACCCCTATTTTGACGGGCCCACCCTAGCTCCCTCTATGATTCTGTGTGTTTACACCTAACACAGAGAGAGGGAAAATTAGATAATGAAGAGAGAGCAGCACATCATTGGGGTTGACCACTCCCTGAGGCCACAAATATAGTAGCCTACTCATTCTCGAGCCACCTATTCATATATTCTTATACATGCCCCTCTTCAACAACTGCACTGATCTCCACCCAGTTGCTGGGAATAAAAAAACAGGAGCAGTTGAGAGAGAAAGGGTGGGTGGGGGGCAAAACCAATGCTGGACTAAATAAAATCTCCTCGCCAAAGGATCAAAGCTGAACTTGGCAATTTAATTCCAAGAGGATATTGCCGTTCCCAAAGGCTTCCCTTTGCCTCCAGCCATCTAGGCCTGTTACCCCTCTCATTAAAGGCACAGTCTTAAGCTGTAGTGTAGCAACCGGAGCAGCATTATCCCAGACCTGCTTTTCCCTGCTCATTACGGAAAGAAAGTTCTGTCAGTCTAACCACAATCCAATGAGGTTGGACCAACACTACTGTCATTTAGATGTATTACATAACAGTTTTCCAACAGAACCAAATAGAGCATAGGCGGGGCTAAGGACAATTATAAAGTCCCATTGTTTTAGCTGTGCCAGTACAGCTGAGTTCAACTTTTTAGGAAACATAACTTTTTCAAGAGGCCAAGCGCCGCTGGACGCGAGATGCTGAGAATTCAGCTTTGCCATCACAAGAATAAACTACACTACACAATTTTGTGATGCCTAAACATGTAGCATTTGTGTTTTTTTTTATTTTATTTAGACAGCAGAATAAATTAATAATAATTTCATTATTAATAAATTAATAATAATAATCAGCTGTAAGTGAGCTACATCACATCAATGAAACCACTTAGCTACTGTTGAACAAAGCTTAAAAAACAATATTTGCTGTGAGCAATAGGTCAAGAGAAACAATTATACAATGACAAGCACTGTTTAGATGTTTCGAATCAGCTACTTGCTAAGAGTTCAGCCAGAGTGCAATATTCAAATGCAACATCATATCAAGAGCAAAGGGCTGTGAATCTGGTACAGAGAAGGTATAATTCATGTTTACAGAATAAGGGCTGAGAGGTGCACATAAAATTTTAACTGAGCAATACTATATATTAGGAGGCAATCCGAAAGTAAACTTTGGGCAAAATTATGGGGACATGTGTTGAGATAGTGAGAAACATAATGAGAGAGAGATATCTAAAAAGGAGAAATAGACAGCTAATCCCTACAAGCAGCTGTTGTGTTCTGACCGACACCAGAAGCTGCCGTCTGTGACCTCACTAACACTGGTGTAAAGGTTAATCATTAAAGTGCATATACACCAACACTCATCTCTTAGGTACAGAGGGGTGTATGACTAACCCCATGACAACCCCAGTTTATCACAGGCTCACACTGCAAAGCTACCCTGAATCACGCTTTGAGCATAAGGAGCTTCATTTTCTGCATAGAATTCAAGTACTACTTCAAATACTAAACCTCAAGAACACGATCCTCAAGATATTTACTTATTTATTTTTTAATCAGGGTAGTTTGGAAGAAGGCTTCACACATCATTAAAACCTGTGCAAAGTATTGCTGAGGCTCTAGGTGATGACTTCCAGCCTCTGATATCCCACTCGGGTTAAGCCCAAAGTATACGCGAGGGTCCGTGGCATACAGTGTGCGTGACGCAAATTTCGTCACCAGAATAGTATGCTCGTTCTGTATGCACACCACCTGATTTTTAACCGTGTGTACTGTATGCGCACCACTCAATTTTTAACATAACTTCTGGAGACAATAGCGCAGACACTGGAAAAAGATGAAACTTTCTAGAGCTCATGTGCCAGCCACCTGCATTCTTGCATGCTATCAAATGGAGTATACTTTGAAAGGCTTTGCGTTTGACTGCATGTCTTGGTCTTGTCTTGGACAAAGTCTTGACTTATACTCAATCCTCCTCTTGTCTTGGTTTTGACTCAAACCGAACCCTCTTCTGGTCTCATTCTTGAATTAGACTCGAATGAGCTGGTGTTGGTAACAACATCGCCAGACATCATTCATTTATTGATGACAGTTGCCAAATTTTGATGACCCAAGCAACAGAGACCACTGGCGATGCAACAAAGCCAAGCAGAGTAGCAAAACAATGAGGCAATAGTGCTGCAGATTTGGGGCATCTCGCATGCATCTCAATTCAGATTCCTAAGCTACACTACAAACAAAAAAAAACACTTGAACTACCTACCCCAGTGCACTTCACTGCTTCCTATGCTTTACGTCACCATGGCACTTTCCACGAGATAAGACTGTCCAGGGCACTTCAATGCTCTGTCAACTACAATAGTGGAAAATGTAAAGTTTTTTGCTCCTTGGTACTTCAAGACGATATGGAGTAGGTGATTCATCAGCTAGCAGAGTTCTCAGCAGCAAGAGCACAGCAGCAAACATGTGACTCATTGGCAGGAATCAGTGTGTTTGATGTCCTTACTCTTGTCCGACCAGGATAACATCAAGGCACACCATAGTTAGAAGGCTTTGCAGTAATTTTCAATGATTGGTTCCGTTAAAGGAGCTCTTGGGTAACACTTCATTCTTCGTTCTTCTCCACCTTTGGCACTTCACCCATTGTGTATACACATGAGCAGATATGCAGTTCCAGTAGACTAGGGGTTGCCAATCCTGCTCCCGGAGAGTTTAGCTCCAACCTGCCCCAACACACCACCTTGGAATTTTCTAATAATCTGGAAGACCTTGATGATCGAATTCAGAATTTAATTAGGATTGGAGTGGAACTCTGCAGGATAGTGCCTCACCAAGAACCAGACTGGACACCCTTGCAACAGACTTAATTGCATGCTCAGGAAAGGGGCTAGTCAATTTTTAAATTGTAGTGGAGGAAAGTTAATGCTAAGGAAACCTGCTCCTGGTTGAGGGAGGTGATATAGCGGCCCATTTCAGTAGATGTCTCTTGGTTGTTCATTTACAAATGAACAGGAAAATGATTGCCTTCAACACAAAGAGAAGGTGTTGATGGTCCATGAAACAGTCCATGGAAACCATTTCTAAATGTCCTGGAGGTGCTGCCCAATAATAATTAGCCATTTAAAGACAATCTACATGAATTTAGAAGGGGTGCCAGTGTCAATCTCTGTGGTGGTGGATTGCCACATGATACCCAGTAGTGCTGCCACAATAAAAAGCTACATTCATATCCATCTCATGGATTGACCGGGTTATGCCACTGGCTATGAACATACAGGAAACCTAGCATGTCTCAATAAGATTTGCACATGAGTTTCTTCCAAATAGGCTACAGAAAGTTTGTCCATACAACTTCCTTTGTAGCCTATACCATCTGTTTTAGACATTCCGTCTTTAGTTGAAGCGAATTTACCTTTGCCAAGAATTCAGGAGTGACAAGTTCAATCATTTCAATTCGATAAGAATGAGACCAAGCTAGACTTCAAGAAAAAAATCAACTTCAGCAAGATGCACAACATTCATCATTATGTTGTACAGAATGTTGTACTCATATATTCAAATGACTAGCACAGAAACACGTTTTTTTCAAGTTTCCCGGCAGGACATGAGTGGTACACCACAATACATCCTCTTTGCCAAATGACAATTCTACCAGAGAACTATTAAAGTACTAAACCAATACTCAAGGTCATTCTTTAATGACTTGGCCTTGGGCCTTAGCTGGAAGCAAGCACAACATTTAATTCAAATATATTGGATTAATTTGTAGAATTCTTCTTATGTGCATGCTTAGTTCTTGATTTGAAAACATTAATAAAAAGGAAACCATGATAAACCACAAGTAACAAACGAGGAAGCGAAAGGCGTCCCATTACAGAAATGTGTTTTACAATCCCTCAGACTGGATAACAATTCAGAAATTCATACAGTGGAAATGGTAATAAAATACCTCACCTCATTTTTTTTGAGTAATGACAAATAGATCTGACTCTTGACTCTGTAGTAACTGATCCAACACTGCAAAAAAAAGTATTTCCTAATAAAAATAAATTAGGTTTAAAGCAAAAATCTTTAGCACTATTTCACACATGTATCTTTCTCAGCCCACTTCCCACTGACCTCATTCAAACAAAGGTTTCTATATACATTAGACTTAAGGGTAGACCCTGACTAGTTAGGCTTTGTTAGATAAATAAAGCTCAAGAGTTTTGTTCTCAAAGTGGCAACTGGCAAATCTTAGGTGATTAGCAGCTAATCTGTTACCATTATGAAAAGGCTTGTTTGTGATTAGTTGATAAGACATATGAGGCATACGTTTGTTCTTACCTTTTGTTCTTTTAAAAATATGATGTGTACAGTACTATACACTGTATTACTATCAGCATTATGACCTACATTATTCATAGTGATACATTTGCACACACCTTTACTAACACGTTGATATAGGTGTTTTGAGAGTCTTTAGAGCTCATTATGTGCGGAGTTATTAAATGAATGCTCCTGATATTTATTTAGGCGTGAAGCTCTAAGCTCAGTTAAATGAATCAGCGTGTGCTGAATAAGACTGAGAGGACTGAGAGACATATTCATGATTAATGTCAGCATGCTCCTATCATCTGGCACTACGGCATTTACTGTAATGTATGAAAGCAGGTTTGAGTCACTTCTCGCTCATGGTGAGATGAAAAGGGCGACCATATGGAGACAGACAGACAGATAGACAGGCAGACACAAGCACACACAGTGCCGTCCAGCTCTTCTATTCTGCAATGACAGCATGTTCCATATGTGCTCCATGGTGAGTCCCAGCAGGCTGTTAAACAATCCTGTATCCATAAGTGAAATCCCAGACATTTGAGATCTAGGGTAATATGGGGGAAGTCGTGGCCTAATGGTTAGAGAGTCGGACTCATAACCCAAAGGTTGTGGTTCGAGTCTCGTACCGGCAGGAATTGTAGGTGGGGGGAGTGAATGTACAGCGCTCTCTCCCACCTTCAATACCACGACTGAGGTGCCCTTGAGCAAGGCACCGAACCCCCAACTGCTCCCCGGGCGCCGCAGCATAAATGGCTGCCCACTGCTCCGGGTGTGTGTTCACTGCTGTGTGTGTGCACTTTGGATGGGTTAAATGCAGAGCACTAATTCCGAGTATGGGTCACCATACTTGGCCACATGTCATGTCACGTTATATCTCTTTTGTTCCTTTCTCTCTCCATTCTGCCTTATAATAGGACTGCACGAGTATGACAACAATTATCGATTATTTATCCTAACAGTACAATTAATATATTTTCATTAATAGAATTTACATAATTATGTAATTATTTGTATGGATCAACTGCATGTCATATTCTTTGCTTAGTTAGCAAATCAAAAAGAAGCTGAGAAGTATTCCTCAATTTATTAATATTTCAGTTATTGATTTGTACAAATGCTTTCATTAAAAACTAAACGGTTCACACTGCACAAAACCACTTATGACTTATAGGTCACTTATTTACACACAGTCTACACCTTGCAATGAACCCAATCAATTCCAAATGAACACCGATGCTCTTTTTGGATCTAAAATTTCTATTATGCCACCATGAACGCAAGTAAAACATGAAACAATAAAGAAAAATATTACAATAGCGTTCAAAGGTTTGGGGTCAGAAATATTTGTAAATATTTAAAATTTTATTTTATGCTCACCAAGACTGCATTTATTTTAATAATAATAACTACAGTATAATAATTACTACAGTAAGAACGGTAATATTGTAGAATATTATTCCAATTCAAAATAACTGTTTTCTATCTTAATATATTTTAAAATGTAATTTATCCTAAAACTGAAATTTTAGCATCACTGCTCCAGTCTTAAGTGTCCTTTAGAAATCATTCTGATATGTGGGAATAAATGTTGAAATGCATATCAGAATGATTTCTGAAGAAAAAAAAATGTACTGACTCCAAATATTTCAACACTATGGGAACTATGGGAAATGTGACAGATGGTGAAAATTGTTCGTCTTCACATTTTTTTGACAAAGTCTGATGTAAGAAGACCTATGGTTTTGTTTCTTGCCAGGAACTTTCACTTTAGGCTTATTGGAAATTTTAAACACTGAGATTACCTAACCATCTCATAACTTCCTTTAAAATCACATAAAAATGTCTCATGACACTTATGGAAAAGGAAGTTATGCAACATGGAGGGATGACAGCAATACAGAATGAGTTAAAAGTAATGAGATCATTTATCGAGATGAGGCATCATTGACTGGTGCGGTACAGTATGTCATGGTAAACATTCAAAGGTTAAGGGCCAAAATATTTATTCCAAGTGCATGTTTTTCCATCATTTCTAAATGAGAGACATCTTGTGTTTTTAAGTAGTTGTGTCCTGTTGAAAACAGTAAAAATAACTTTAAAAACATTGTTCCACTCCATCCAGCTGTTTTGAACGCAAGAATGTAATTCACATAATTAAAAAAAAGTTAAAATAATAATACTTTTATCAGCGCCGTATTAAAATTTATCAAAAGTGACAGTATAGACATTTACAATGTTATAAATGTTTCTATTTTAAATAAATGTTGTTTTTTAAAATTTGTATTCATCAAATAATTTGCGGGGGGAAAAAATCATGGTTTCCACTAAAATATTAAGCACCACACCCATTTTCATTTGGGACAATAAGAAATGTTACTTGAGGACCAAATCAGAAAATTAGAATTATTTGTGAATGATCATGTGACACTGAAGACTGGACTGCACTGGACTAGGCTGAAAATTTAAGAAAATAAATAAATAGAAAAAAAACACAGTTACAGAAATTAAAAAACAAAATTTTAAATTATAAAAATATTTAACAATTACTGTTTTTTACTGTATTTTTTCGATCAAATAAATGCATCCTTGTTGAGCATAAACTTCATGTATCCACATCAATATGTGTCACGTCACAGCTGAGGAAGAAGTGTTTGTTTCAGATATATAGCAGGAAGTTGAGGTTTGTATTATTTTACTTATTTGCATTAGCATTTTTGGCATCACCCATACACCAGTAACCAACCATAATTATTTCTGGATTATAGTGAAGTACAGAGACGTGTTGGGATTAAATATTGGCAGGACGCATTAGTGTATGCGTGTGTGATTGACTTGAGGACATTGTGCAAAGAGCTCAGAGAGAAGTGTGTGAATAGTGGCTTTTCTCATACAGGGGCTTTATTTGAAGCTGGCAGGCCTTGCGCGCCACACCTCAAAGATGCACTTGTTGAGAGAGAGAGAGAGAGAGAGAGAGAGAGAGAGAGAGAGAGAGAGAGAGAGAGATACACACAACTGATCAAGAGCCAGACCACAGCAAAACTATTCAATAGCTGGATTGAACTGGACACACATAAGACTCTCTCACTCTCTGACATACAAACACTTCATAGAGAAGCTCTGTCAGCAAAATACAGAAATAGAGAATTGCTTAGACATAGCGATGCATCAAAAGCCAAAATTCTTGGCCGAAACTGAAAATTCAGGACATACTGGGCCGAAAATTGAAGGAAAAATAATTAAGTTAGATGTTTGTTTGAAATAAGTAAGCAAATTCGAAATAATATCATATATATCTCTAAGTAATTATTCTTCCTTTAGGTGAAGGTACTACCATAATATCAAGGTTCAGTATTTAAAATATTGGATAATATTTGTTTATTATTGCACAACTATATGTTTATGTACTATATACTATATGTATTATATGTAATTATTGATGTTTGGCTAATGTAAGCACATTTGTACCCTATAAAGTGCATAACAAAGGATTTTTTATTTACTTATTTAAAATAATACCCCAAATGTCTGGGGTACATACCGATTGATTGATTTTTTTTATATATTTTACAGAATCCTGAAAAAAAAATACTGTATCAAAGTGTCTGCAATATTATGCAGCACAGCTGTTAAACAAATGTATTATGAAGGATCATGTGACACTGAAGAAAATTGAACTTTGCTATCACAGAAATTATATTTAAAAATATATCAAAACAGAAGCAAAATAAATTTGAATTGTATTAATATTTCACAGTATTGTTGTTTTAACTGTAATTTTGATCAAGTAAATGCACCCTCTTGGTAGCATACGAGAACTTTTGAAACATTTCCCTAATATTTATATCCATGACGTATCCATTCGCATTGCATTATAATTGAGAGCTAGCAATATGAACATTTATTAGACTTAAAAATAGCATCTAGTTTAAGTGAACTTAAAAAAAATTTCACATTATTACAATAATTGTAATAAATGTCATATTTAGCTACCCGTGCCCTTTCCGCAGTCGGAATTACAGAAATTGACTAAAGTTAGCAACCCTAAATTCCTAAATAAAAATAGTTGACTCCTAAAGCTACAAAGGTTTATTGATTTTCCTCTTTTTTTCTTTTGTTCGTTGATTAACAGACATCACAGCAAGCTAGGTTTATTATGGTTTATTTGGCTGCTATTACTTAAGAGCTGCCGCTGCTGAAGCGTTACATACTTATCCTATTCCCAAAGTATGTAGTCTTTTTGTGAAGAAAAAGTAAATACTTTTGAGTATGTAGAAGAATAGCAGGCAAGCTTTTGTACATACTGCTTCATCATAGCTGCTTCTTTAACGGACACTCTGTTGCTTAGTTACATGCATTCTTTCACTGTTTAAACTGCCCTGTCAATCATCTTATCACAGTTAACATCATCCACATTTAGTTTAATTTGATTTCCTACCGTATTGGAGGGAAATTAAGAGGAACGTTGATCTGCTAGTCGCGGGTCTATCATGCCAAGAACTCTGCTCATGTGTTTGCATAATAATGCATTTAAAAGTTAATGCCAAACGGATCAATTATAAAGTCACAGTTGTTGCTGCAGATGCAATACATTTGTGTGTGTTCACGGTTTGTGTGTGTTGACTGCTGTGTGTGTGCACTTTGGATGGGTAAAATGCAGAGCACTACTTCCGAGTATGGGTCACCATACTTGGCCCATGTCACGTCACTTCCCTTCACTTCATAACATTAAATGAAATTTTTATAATCTTCCTTTGTTTTACTAAATTAATTGTTTAATTTAGGTTCATCCCCTTAACTGTCACCCCCCATTTTTTAAAAATAGGCAATAAAGTGCACTCCAAACTTAAATTGTTGTAATTTATAAACACTTCGGAATACAGACATAAGGTTGGTCTCTTTTTAAAGAAGAAAATCAGCAGATTATCGCAAAAGTGGAATTTAAAAAAAAAATTTAAGTATCAAAAAGTTATAGTAGTTTAAATCTACTGTAAAGAAAATGCACTGTACTTATTTTGTTTTATATATAATAAATATTTTACATAACAGGCTTTACTCTAAAATTGGTATAAAATTAAAGCCTTATGTCTAAATAAGTCATGTTCCAAATTTGAAGTTGATATGAAAAAAAATTGAGGTTCCTGTGAGATTTTATTTAGGGCGTTGTACCACAAACAGCCACCGGGTGCCATCCAAATCACATCTATTACATTTTTCTGTCACAAATGTCTAGATTTATCTGTCAATATTACTTCTATCTCAAACTATGATATGTTTTTTGTCAAGATTATAAAAAGGTTTGATTGTAAAAGAGCGTAATGCATTTTGTAATATGACACTTGACACCGCCCACTAAGGGTGAGGAGACCCCCAAAATATTTAAAGTACCATTTCCATGGTTTCGCAATGTCCGATTTCAAAATGGTTTTCAGAGGATGAATCTTGGGCGTCTAAGCTTTCTAATGATATATGATGATTACTAAAAGATTTGATAGAGAAAAAGGACAACAAAAAAAGAGTGCCAAGCATCCCACAGGTGGGACGGTGACAGTTAAGGGTTAGACATTGATTATTTATCACTCAAATCCCTTTCTCTACCTGTCAGTCGGTCGCGTATATCCGCCATGTTTGTAGTTTTTAACACTTTTTATGCGTGTTTGTAGTTCTAATCGAATCCTCGTTCACCGCGTAATGTGTTGTGGGCAATATTAGCCGTTAGAGTGTGCATCGATTTGCACTTCAAATTCTAACCAGAAGTAGTAGACCATCCGGGAATCTTTGGCATACTTTTTTTAAACGTACTATGATTTGGGACATACTGATTCTATTTTCGAATACTATTTAGGACGGATAGTATGCGAATTGAGACGCAGCAACACATTCCTAAAAGTGACTCATATATAACATACTTACCTGCATGCACATTTTTAAGGCAGCTTTAATCGCCTTTATGGTAACTTCATGACTTAATTGACGACATAACAATGACTATGACATTGCATGTTTGTAGTTTATTTTGCACGTTCTCGTCACCTGTACTATCCCACGCAGAGGTGAGATATATTTTTTTTTCTCTGACTTTTCAAATCCGAGCTGATTTCAGGTTGAATATCCAATTAATCAACAAAATTATTAAAACAATTAACAGAATAATTGTTAGCTGCAGCTTTAAACTTTTTTTTTTTTTACTACATTTCTCATACAAAAGCTACAACAGCTCTCTAAACAAAAGCACCAAATGTGCTCATTTAGTGCTTGCTTCCTCTAATAAAACCCAACAAAAACAAGAACAAGCTCCTGAATGTGAGCTCATATCAGCTGTGGCACAGAAATTAACAGGAAGTGTGAGCTGTTTGATTAGTCTTTGTTATTAAATTATGCTGAACTGATACCACCGATATCAATCATAGCTTTCTGTAAAAATGCATAAGCAAACGACTTCAATTCCAAACCCCAAAATGAACTCGGGTACATCAAGGTGAATTACTTTTGAATCCTCTTCCAAGTGCTGTTAAAAATCCACCACACATACACCACCATAAACCTCTGCCGAAGAGCCAAAACATTCCCACTATGTTTTTCCTCTGATATCCTGTTTCCCATTAAAGTTTTGTGGTGTTGGGAATCCACACAAACCGCCGCGAGGTAAGCTGTGAAGCCCACAGATGAATTCAAATGGTCCTGACAGGACAGCCAGAGGTCCTGGACGTTAAAATGCAGTGGGCAGAAGTTCTGACCCAGAAGGTTTAACAACACAAACCACACACACAAATGAGTGTATTTGT
Organism: Sinocyclocheilus anophthalmus; assembly: GCA_018155175.1. Taxonomy (NCBI): domain Eukaryota; kingdom Metazoa; phylum Chordata; class Actinopteri; order Cypriniformes; family Cyprinidae; genus Sinocyclocheilus; species Sinocyclocheilus anophthalmus. Next base: position 26,088 of record JADLZN010003295.1, on the reverse strand, counting down.
CTTATTAGCATTTTTCAAACCAACCGTGGTATTTTTTTATGATTCAGATTACTGACACTCAGTAAAAAAATTTGAGTTGTGACTTTCAGTTACTAAAATCTAGATTAGGCTGCAACAACTGAAATCTTGCATGACTAAAACAAAACTTAACCTCAAAGGATATATATATATATACACACACTGTATGACCTAGTATGACCTAGATCAACAAAAAAAATCCCTTAAACATTTCAATATACCGAATTAATGCCGCCTATACAGTTCCTGTGAGTTACTTCTTTAAGAATCATTTTCATTTCCACTGGTACTTAGACCTGTACTTACCTGCCTTACATCGGTGTCATGTTTTAGCATGACATACTGTGATTATTTCAGGAGATTACATGGGCATGAGTTCATGAGGTGCAGTTGTGTCAGTATGCTGTCTATCTAGCACACTCACCCTCAAGACGGATGCCCTCCTTCTGAACGGTGTAGCTCAGCACGGCAAAAGGGGCCACAGGTGATTTGGCTATGACAATCTAAAACAAGAAATAAGAAGAGATTCAGAATGAGTAAGGGAAGGGCTCAGCGTCACTTCAAGGCCATGATATCAATACAAGGCCAAAGTTTAATAACTAATAATTAAGGCGCACAATGGACTCAGTATTATAATATATTCATATAATTATTTTTTATGATATTCATACTGTCGTTTAGTAAAAATGTGATATTATATACATTAATATATATATATATATATATCTATATATATATATATATATATATATATATCTATATATATCTATATATATATACAGTGGGTACGGAAAGTATTCCGACCCCCTTAAATTTTTCACTCTTTGTTTTATTGCAGCCATTTGATAAAATCATTTCAGTTATTTTTTTTTTCCTCATTAATGTACACACAGCACTCCATTTTGACAGAAAAACACAGAATTTTTGAAATTTTTGCAGATTTATTAAAAAGAAAAACTGAAATATCACATGGTCTTAAGTATTCAGACCCTTTCTTTGCTCAGTATTTAGTAGAAGCACAATTTTGATCTAATACAGCCATGAGTCCTTTTTGGGAAAGATGCAACAAGTTTTTCACACCTGGATTTGGGTATCTGCCATTCCTCCTTGCAGATCCTCTCCAGTTCTGTCAGTTTGGATTGTAAACGTTGGTGGACAGCCATTTTTTTAGGTCTCTCCAGAGATGCTCATTGGGTTTAAGTCAGGGCTCTGGCCGGGCCATTCAAGAACAGTCACAGAGTGTTTTGAAGCCACTCCTTCGTTATTTTAGCTGTGTTTTTAGGGTCATTGTCTTGTTGGAAGGTAACCTTCGGCCCAGTCTGAGGTCCTGAGCACTCTGGAGAAGGTTTTCGTCCAGAATATCCCTGTACTTGGCCGCATTCATCATTCCCTCGATTGCAACCAGTCGTCCTGTCCCTTCAGCTGAAAAACACCCCCACAGCATGTTGCTGCCACCACCATGCTTCACTGTTTGGGACTGTATTGGACAGGTGATGAGTGCCTGGTTTTCTCCACACATACCGCTTAGAATTAAGCCAAAAGTCTATCTTGGTCTCATCAGACCAGAGAATCTTATTTTCTCACCATCTTGGAGTCCTTCAGGTGTTTTCTTGCACTGAGGAGAGGCTTCCGTCGTGCCACTCTGCCATACAGCCCCGACTGGTGGCGGGCTGCAGTGATGGTTGACTTTCTACAACTTCTCCCATCTCCCGACTGCATCTCTCTGGAGCTCAGCCACAGTGATCTTTGGGTTCTTTTTTTACCTCTCTCACCAAGGCTCTTCTCCCCCCGATAGCTCAGTTTGGCCGGACGGCCAGCTCTATGAAGGGTTCTGGTCATCCCAAACGTCCATTTAAGGATTATGGAGGCCACTGTGCTCTTAGAACCTTACGTGCAGCAGAATTTTTTTTGTAACCTTGGCTAGATCTGTGCCTTGTCACAATTCTGTCTCTGAGCGCTTCAGGCAGTTCCTTTGACCTCATGATCTCATTTGCTCTGACATGCACTGTGAACTGTAAGGTCTTATATAGACAGGTGTGTGGCTTTCCTATTCAAGTCCAATCTGTATAATCAAACACAGCTGGACATCAAATGAAGGTGTAGAACCCTCTCAAGGATGATCAGAAGAAATGGAAAGCACCCGAGTTAAATATATGAGTGTCACAGCAAAGTGTCTTAATACTTAGGACCATGTGATATTTTTTTTCCCCAAGTTTTTTTTATTTCAGTTTTTCTTTTTTAATAATCTGCAAAATGTCAACAATTCTGTGTTTTTTCTGTCAATATTGGGTGGCTGTGTGTACATTAATGAGGAAAAAAAATTTAACTTAAATGATTTTAGCAAATGGGTGCAATATAACAAAGAGTGACAAATTTTAAAGGGGTCTGAATACTTTTCCGTACCCACTGTATATATGTATATATATATATATATCTATATATATATATATATATTATAAATTATATTATACTCTATTTTAAAATGAAATTTTGTTTTTTGTGTGCAAGCTAAATTTTGAGCTAATTGATACTTTTGAAAGTTTAGAATTTTTTTAATGTAGTATATTCCTGTGATGTAAACCAGAATTTTTGGCATCATCGCTCCAGTCTTCAGTGTCACACGATCCATTCCTATTTTTGAGAAACTGTGATTTTTTTTTTTTTATGAATAAGTTCAAGAAGAACACATTTATTTAAATATTTTTGGTAAAAATGTAAGTCTTTACTGATCAATTTAAGGCAACCCCTACTGAAAAACTATAAATTAATTAATAAAAAAAAAACTGACCTAAAATTTTGACCAAACACACAATGATAATACTACTTGGATTTAAATTTTTCACATGACTGTACTCTTTCCCCTCAGGCAACAAATAAAGGCATTTACGTGGCTGCTACGTCAATGGGCATAAAAGCAATCAAAGGATCCTGGAAAACAGCCTGTAAGAAAGCAGCAGCATTGAGTTACCAGACTCAGCAGAGGCTGCCGGCAACCTGCGTCACTGCCTATTAGAGATCCTTGCGAATCTACATAACTCTTTTTGCCACCAGCCTCTAATATCGAAACTCTGCACTGGGGTGTGGCATGTTCAAAATTAGACACCTTAGTAAAAAACATACTCATCAAAACTCAAAAGAGGAAACGGAGTGAGATGAAGGACGCAACTGTCTGCTAACTGTTGCGTAAACACACGTCGGAAATGATTCAGACTCCCAAACATAAGTAAACAAACGAAGCTTTTGTGACTTCTGCTTAATATGACTGCGGTATTCCTTGGGACTTCATGAAACGCTTTTCTGTCTCAAGTGAACCATCCACAGACAGCAAGCCTCGCTCTAGGCTTATTTGTATAATAAACCGGCGCATTTGCAGGGATATCCGGTTACCTGTGGTTAAGAATGAGTTAGTTTTTAAAAACCTGCTGCCAGTTGCTTTGTGTGAATGCAGTTCCTTACTGATGCACCGTGACACACAAACACAAAGCTTTCTGTTCACCCAAACCAGCCCAGTTCTCCCAAACGCACATCTTTCACGTAAGGAAGTCGCATGACTTTACCTCTAATGGATAAATTCCTCAGTAAATGGCTGAAAAGCAGGGAGTTTCTGAGGGTATTTTTTTACTGAAGTGGCCTTGCCAGAGCTACTGAACCGCACAAAAGAGCCAGGCACCATTGCCTTCCTTGTGTACCAGCAGTTTTGGACCACTGCCTCTCTATCAGTGCACTTTTCTTTAGGTGGGAGCTCAGTCGGAAAAGAGAAAAACAAAGTCCTCAGGGCTCTAAGGGTGTGAAGGCAATGAGGTATGCCATCATTTGACAGGATGAAAGCAAGTAGGGTAGGCCTAAATATGAGAGGGCTGGTGGAGTAAGCAATTTTCTTTCTTTTTAAGCTTGTCTGATGAGAGCAGTTTTATTCCCTGTACTGACGCATTTCCTGGAAGCAGGAAGTTTAGGTGGGCTATCGAAGATTCTGTCTTAACATCAAGAATGACAAACAAAAAATAAAAATATATATATATATATATTATAATATATATATATCTATATATATATATATATATATACACATATACTATAACAGTAAATCAGAGTTTGCAAGTTGTATAAGTTTCAGTTATTGGGGGAGGGGAACATGATCTTTCTTAGAGAATATAATTGGACAAACGATGGTGTGGTGCAAGATTTTTTCCCCAAGAAAACCTGAAAAATTTAATGCGTATATGTCTAATTAAAAGATAGTTCACCCAAAAATGAAAATTTAGTCATTAATTACTCACCCTCATGCCGTTCCAAACCCGTAAGACCTCCGTTCATCTTCGAACTGGATTTGATAGTTTTACCGATGTCCTTGCTATGTTTCTGTGCATTGATCGTGGTAATATCCTTTCTGTCTATGGAGAGTCAGAGAGCTCTCAGATTCCATCAAAAAAAAAATCTTAATTTGTGTTCCAATATTATCAACGATAAGACGTCTTTAACAGGTTTAGGACGACATGAGGGGTAATTAATGACAGAATATTTCATTGTTTGGGTGACTATCCCTTTAAGATGTTGTCACTGGTTAGGTGTTTTTTCTTCGGTTGGTTTTTGGGCTTTGTTTCGTTAAGTCGCCATAAAATTTTGCGTCCTTTTCATGGGAACTAACTTCGTAACCTGCGTCCTATAGAGGGTCCCGCTAGGGGATGCCTCGTTTTGACCCGTGTCTGAAGGCATACATATATTGAACAACCACCAACTTGTTGCCGGCGACATCCATGAGCACCACACCCTGTGCGACTATAAGATACTAGTGCGCCGGGGGCCACATCATCCTTCTCTTCTTCTCTTCATTGACTGTTCTGTTTGAAGTGTGAATTTCCAAGGAAAAAGTAAGAGCTATCTCCATTCATTATGGCGAGCACTAGCAGAGCATTTAGAGGGTGTGTGCATCCGTGTCATCGCTATTTGACACCAGATGACACACACGATCTATGTGTTGTTTGTTTGGGCGAAGAGCACGCACACGATGTCCTCGAGGGGGCAATCTGTGTGCATTGCGAGTGTTTTCCAATGAAAAAGCTCCGTTCTCGTTTGTCTCTCTTTTCGAGTAAAGAGGGGCAGCCATCTGCTTCCCGCGTTTCAGGACCCGCCGCTGCTGAGGCACTGAAGGGAATGAGCTCGTGGGGATCGCGGGTGGATCTGGCCGATGAGTTTAAAGATGGGCTTTCCCCCGCCTCGCGCTTAATCGGCGTGGGCGAGAGACAGCCGTTGGAGGCTGTTTGTCTCGTCTTTAACACATCTGATCCCGGGGCGCCAGTGCCTCTGACTGGGTCAGCCCAGAAGAGCAGGAAATTGATTACGAGATCGAAGATCTGAGGCTAGCCTTTCTTAATCCCCTGCCCTGCGTATGATGAGCTCTTATAGTTTGGATCTCGCACTTCGAGGCCCCCCCTTTACTTGCTGACTAAGGAAGTGACGTCGCGAGGTCGTCTCGATGAGTGTTATCTTTCTGACCATAGCCCTCCAGTTCAGGTGAGCCTTCCTTTCCTTCCTGGTATTCATACTGAGATCGAGAAGGAATGGAATAGGCCGTTTTCCTCACGCATCCATCGTTTTCAGCATACCAGTTATGCGAACATCGAGGCGATGCGCGAAAACGGCTATGAGAAAATGCCCCCTGTAGAAGAGACGCTAGCTAGCTATCTCTCTATGGGTGAGACATCGTCTCTCAAAACTCCCTCCTTGCCATCCGTGCCCCTTCAAGCTACATCTAAATTGAATGAATGGCAGGGCATACGCAGCAGCAGGTCAGGCTGTTGCTTTGTTGCACACAATGGTGGTGCTTCAGACGTACCAGGCTGATCTGCTGAAAGACCTAGATAAAGGCAAGGCCTTATTCTGATGAGATGCTGAAAGCGACTCCGACCAGGATCTTGCTCTCACGTGCTAACCAATCAGTGGCTTCCTCCCTGACCATGGGCAATCTATGGCGGGATGTAGTGCACGTGAGAGGCCTTCTGTGGTTAAACCTAGGCTACATCCAGAAGAAAGAAAGGGTTTTCTTCCGATGCCCCGGTGTTCGCCTTCTGAACTTTTTTTGCATCCGTTGGATGTAGTACATAAAAGATTCAGGGAGGCGAAGCCTCTCAGCATCTTTCCTTCAAAAATTTCATTCCACGAAGGTCCAGGTCTGATCCCGAACAACCCAGGGGTCCTGGCCCTTCTCGGTTTGAGGATCAGAGACAGGCACAGAAGGCTGGTGTCGCGACTCGCGCTCCTCCTCTGCCTGCGGGTAGGCGTAGGAAGTATCGTGGGTCAAAGGGATGTAGGCAAGACCTAAGGAATGTGATCCAGACAAAGCGTCAGCGCTTTCATCCGGATCAGAGTAATACTTAGGTAACCATCTACCCTTTTTTCTTTCCACCATCTCTCCACTGACCGGGTTAGTGGAAGCTCCTGTATAACAGTCTCCTACTGGGAGCCTATGATGTTTTTGGTTGTTTCTAATGGCTAACATCATAGTACCACCTTACTGATGGGTCCCGTTCTAGATGCTTTCTTCTCCGACAGAGCTCCAGAACGCGGGAACCATGGTGGGTGATATCGATCCTGTCTAAATATGTATCTATAATAGCTCCTGTGTCTCTAATGCGGATCTGGTGGTGGTTGTTGTGTTTAACCTCTGCTATTTATTTTCATTCTTCCCCGGACCTGTGTGTTCTGTCCCTTTTCGAGGATAAGTCCTCGAAGCCTGCCCTCTGAAAGCCAGGTCGGAACCGGTGCAAGCGACTTGCAGGTTTTGTTTCACTCATCGATATAGTTCCAGCCCGGTAAGAAAAGCTGGGTTTTCCGGCTTCATCAACTTCCTGGACCAATGCTGCCGATAACACAGTTTCTGTGGGAGCCTTTCGTGATCCTCGTGCCCACCGGCGCGTACCACTGCAAAAATTCCTGACGTCCGGCCCTGTGGTGTACACTTTCATCTGCTACCCTGACTGGCTACCGTATCTGGGGTCGCCCTAAGGTGCTTACCTGACTTCACCAGGAATATTCCCCTCTTGCCGAGCAGTCGAGCGGGAGTATAGGTGACATTACATAACCTTCCTGTGTAAAGTGCTGTCTCGGCAGTGGCCCCCTCACACTTTAGTGTTTAGTTGATCTGTGCCTCTCCCTTTTGGCCCAGTACTCTTCCGGGTATCGGTTAAACACGATTGCTCGAAAACCTCTAAAATCCAAATACTTGGTAGTGCACAGTTACTTTGCACACTTTTCTACATCCACATAAGTGGTAGTGTGCACGTTAGCTTTGCGCATTTCTAAAATCCAACCATAGCTGTAAGTGTTCACGTTTGCTTTTTGCCACTTTTCTCAATCCCTGATTGTAATGGTTACGCATTTTTGATCTCGTCCCTTGCTCTGAGTTGGTTAGACCCCGGTACCTTGGGCTCCACTCAACTAGTGTGTCTCTATCGACACTCTGGAAGCATTGCTCCCCTCACCATTGAGGGTTATTGGGAGTATGGTGTTTTCTCTCTGAGGAGTTGGATTCCTCACTCCATGGGCTGTCCTCGTGGTAGTATTGAGCAGTGCTCCCCTTTATCAAAGGGTTACCTGGAATGAGCAACGTTATTCCTCTGAATTCTGAGTTCTCCTCTCAAATGAGAAGTTGAGTTCTCTGTTTCTGTTTCTCTTCTCCAGAGCACCTGGAACCACAGCATCATGTTGCATATCCTTCCTCTGCCATCCCTGATGCGCTGAGTGTTTTGGCTAGCTTGCAGATTCTGACCGCCTTCTAGTGTCCAATCATGCTGCATGGTCTAGCCCCCCTCATCGTGTGAGATGCTGGTTTGTTTGTGCTCCCTCGCCAAGGTAAACACTGCTAGGCCTTTCCAGCAGGTTATGGAACCATTCTTAGGTCGGCCCCCTTTCGTCTGGAACTAAGTGTGTTGCTCCCCAGCGAAGTAAATTATTGCTAGCTTTTTCCAGCTTTTGTAACATGCTGCAGTCTAGCCCCCTTCCTCGATTTGAGAACTGGGTGTGTTGCATTCCCCTCAGCTAATACTGCTAGCTGTTCCAGTTTTGGAACATGCTGTAGGTTGAGCTCCTTCTCGTTTGAGAGCTGGATGTTTGCTTCCTCAGCTACAGATTTACTGCTAGCCTCTCCAGCATTATAGCCTTAGACATAGTTTTTGGGGATACGCTATTTCTATCTATGGTCTGCTCTTTCAGGGTGCCACGAGAACCCCTAGAATGGTATTCAAGTGTGTGCACGTTATGCTTTGCCCACTTTCTAAAATCCACATAGCTGGTAAGTGTGCACGTTATGCTTTGCCCACTTTCTAAAATCCACATAAGTGGTAGGTATGCACGTTATGCTTTGCCCACTTTCTAAAATTCGCTGTAACGGTAAGCTACGCCAACAATTTGTGCTCTTTCTGAGTGGGTTAAAACCGGTTCCGCCTGGGCAACCTCTCCTAGGTATCACTCTGTGTCCCTCTTTAACAGGTGTTGCTGGGGTTGTTGAGACGTTCCTTCAACACATACAAAGAGAACGTGCGGTAGCCCCTGTGTGACAGGCCAAGACTAGTATGATTCTAGGCTCTTGGTCGTATTCCCTTAAAGGAATCTATTCCTGATTCCAAGCCTTGAGCTCTACCCCGGGCCCAGGAGTCTGGCCCTAACAGGTAAGTATTTGGGGTATGTAGCCTAGGCCTTTGGCCGTAGGGAATAACGTTACTGACAGCCGTCTAACGTCCCAGGGGTGACTCCCATAGTAATATGGTAGAGTTGGTACTTAGTGCTCGCCATGGTTCTGGCAAGCACTCCCCTCAGCATGGTGGCGTGGGTATACCGTTCCCCATAGCGACCCCTAGAGGACGCAGTTAGAAGTTCCCATGAAAGGGAACGTCTCAGATTACTTATGAGACACTGCGTCCTCTAGGTTTCTTGCTATGCTGCGGACGCAAGTTTCAGACGAAGAAGTAAATGATGTGTGCTCCCGGCGCCTATTTATACTATAGTCGCACCGGTAGTGACGTCATGGCTGTCGCCGGTCAATGTGTTGTTGGTGTTTTTTCAATGTATGCTTCAGACATGGGTCACAACGAGGCGTTCCCCATAGCGACCCCTAGAGGACGCAGTGTCTCATTCCCTACTCAGGGAACCATGGTTACATAAGTAACCTGAGACGTTTTCAGATATTTAAACAAAGTTTTGCTAATTCACACAAAGGAGTAAGAAAGTGTTTACCTGTCTCCGTTCTGTGTCCTCGTACTGGACGATGAGGCGCGTGTTAACACAGTGACTCCATGTGTTTCCCAGCGCCGCTGTCACAAAACCAGAGTCCTCCTCGGTAGATACTGAAGGACAAAACAAACAAAAAAATAGTCAGGGTTCGAAATCGGTCCGTGTACAATCCGTGTATCATTCGATCATTCGTTTTTTGATTTAATATTGAAAGTAGAAAAATGAGAAAACGGCTCCTTTTTCGTTTTTTTTTTTACAAAAACCGAAAATTCTGCTTAAATTTTCGTTTTTCGTTCATGGGTGGAAAAATGAATAAACAGCTTGAATATTCCACTTTTACATGTGGGCGGGAATTAAACGCCCTTTTCTGCTGATTGATCAGCCAAAGATCAAACCGTGCCTTCATCAGTTCTTCCGCAGTATCACGCAGCAGAATAATAGTCCTCCACTGCTGCAGTTGTATGGATTCTTAACGCATTTATTGCAACTACATTTAATCTTTTTTCATCAAACAAACAGGCTAATGAATAGCTGGACCCAACTCTGGGGCAGAGTCTAGACAGGGCTTTCTTCTGTGCAGATATAAATTATATTCTTTGCATCAGCTGGGCATGGCAGGGTATGATATGACAGCTGTCATAGCCTACCCTGCTCACCCAGTAAGTCTGTTTGTTTAAGTAAGAAATTAATTCATTAATTTGTTTCAAAATAAATATTTTAAACAAGGAAGGAATAATAAATTGGCTTGGGTATATACAGTATAGGCCTATAATGTTCACGCAAGAACTTGTCATTCTGACTGACAACCGGAGAACAACAGATATTAAATAGCCTATAGAGTTTTATAATGTAGTCTTGTGTTTTATTAAAATTGATATCTCAAACGGATATGCACTTGTGTGAAGCGTGAGCTGTGAGAACAACATTAAGTGGAGTATGACTCTAGTTCACACAGTCCAATAAATGCAGATGGTTAGCCTAAATAAACTCAAATAAGCAGACATACTACATTCAGAGGCAGACCAGTAGTGAGGTGCACAGGAAATAAGCACAGCATATTTAAACAGTTTTTAAAGTAATATGAAGTCGGTTCTGGTGTTTCTTTCTGGTCGTTTATGATGTACTCTGGGGCTGATTGATGTTCACTTGAATTTTTTTCCCCATCGAGGGGAAATAACTTAAATACTCTGTCATTTATAGTCGTATGGTAAAATTTATATTTTTAATTGTGTAACATTACGTTCAAATTAACTACAAAATGTCATGCCTTTTAAAAATAAAGAGAACAACAGAATGCGTTGCTTTAGCGCGTCTCGGTGTCCTTGAGTATCTTTCTGGCGCATGCCACAAACATTAACCACAGGGAATACTTGTCTTTTAAAATGCTTCATTTAGATTATTTGACGTTAAATGCATCAAATAAGTCACATTGGAATAAATCACAGTAGGCCCAATGTAATGTATAAAAAAGCGACTTTTACGCTTAAATACTTTAGGCTATAGCAATTTTTTCATTTGTCTTTCCCTTATCAACTTAGAACTGGCTGGGCTACCAGAATAAAGACCTGTCTAGACTCTGCCACCTGTACGATTTGTGTCGATCTATTTCACTAGTCTAGTTTTGTATGAGAAAAATATAAATTGCATCAATGGATTATTACAATCCTTACAACTGCATGGCATGTGCAGCACTACATAAATTTTCCTGGGGTTTTTTGTTAATGTTGTGCAAAAATGCATTAAACAGCTTTAATATTCGATTTTCCAACACTGCGGCACAGAATTATAACCCCCTTTCTTGCTGATTTGTTCAGCCCGAAGATCAAACTGTTGCCGTCATCAAGTCTTGTTCCGCCGTATCTTGCATCAGAATCAATAGTCCCTCTGTCTGCTGGCATTGTATTGGATCTCCATCGGCCTTTATTGCAAAGTACATTTAACCTGTTATTTTTCTCATCAAACAGACTAATGAGTAGCTCGACACAACTCGTACTGGGGCAGAGTTTAGACAGGGCTTTCTTCTGTGTAGATGTAAATTCTATTTTTTGCATCAGCTGGCATGGCAGGGTATGATATGGCAGCTGTCTTAGCCTACCCTGCTCACACAGTAAGTCTTTTTTTTTGTTTGTTTAATTAAGAAATTAATTCATTAATTTGTTTCAAAATAAATATGTTAAAGGAAAGACTAATAAATTGGCTTGGGTATATATATAGGCCTATAATGTTCACACAAGAACTGTCATTCTGACTGACAACGGAGAACAACAGATATTAAATAGCCTACTGTTAGATTTTTATAATGTAGTCTTGTGTTTTATTAAAATTGATTATAATTGATATCTCAAAAGGATATGCACTTGTGCGCGGCGTGAACTGCTGCTCACTCGCATGGCAACGCAAGATTTTCATAAAATACATAATATATGTAGCGTCTCTACCAATCTGACACACTAATTTTTATTTGAATTAACAAATCAATTATTCATTAGGTTACCAAATCGTCACAGTCCCCTCACCATAAACTGGATGCCAGATGTCTCTGAACCACCATGGCCCCTTTTCAACATGACAAACAATCCTGAATACCACTGTTTTTTTTTTTTATGACAACCCCCATTGGAATGTGAGAAGGATATGCCTGCACCTCTTTTGGCCCCCAGGAAAAGACTACGGAGTAGAAATGGACTGGGTTCTAGTTAATTCATAGAAAAACCGTTATTTGAATGAACACACACATTTCTTCAGGCCATTGAGTATATTATGGTCATTGTGTATTTTGTCTTTGATATACTTAGACTATTTTAGTATGCTTGTGATGGAACCCATTCCTGATCATCCCTTTTAACTATATGTAATCTTACCTTGTTTAGTATCTATTAATTTGCCTTCTTATGATCGAAACAAACGTGTATACTATATGTTGGTACATAGGCAATATATATTAGGGCCCTGAGAATCGAATAATTTCCTATCTTTAAGTTCCATTGTGCAATTACCATCGCTTAGAGAACAAAGGGTTCGTAAACCCTCCAGCAATTGCCACCTTCCGCTAGGAAATTTCCGTCTCTCTCATTGGACAAGCCCATCTTGAAAGGCGGTACTGGCTTCCTTGTCTGCCCCGATCCTGTAAACATGGCCCGGCGCCAGACCGCCGCCTCCCAGTCGGTGGTTCGGTCAGATGCAAAGATGAAGATGTGAGAAACGCTTCAGGATACCAAAAGCATCTGTGCCAGGCCTCTCTTCGGCCTAGTCCTTTCCATTCATCAAGTGACACTTTGACCTCCCCCCCCCCCAAACTGGTTCTTCTCATCGACCCGAATTCAGCAAGATCTACGGGAAGCTTTAAGATTTGCATCAGGAATCTCTTTCAGACAGACGAGACGTGCAAGTATTCATTCTTAGTCTTATTAATTGATACATTAATTATCAGTTACACCTTTTTACAAAGGTTTGTTTGAACTCAGAATCTGACGTATCCCTGAAGGTTTTGATCTGTTGAATATACATGCAAAGTGTTCCATAAAAACCATTCTTTATGCCTCTTTCTATGCTGATTTAAACTTTAACCCTTTCCTATACCAAATGTATGCGCGTGTGTGTATGTGTATGTTAGACCAGATTAATGTGTTTATGTAGTATGTTAGACTAGTTTAAGTGTTAATGTAGTTAATAAAACCTTACTTATATCACACTTGAAGTGGTTCATTGTTTGCTCATAACTGAATCACTTAATCATGCAGATTTATGCTAAAAGCTTTTGTAGAATTGTACAGTAAGAAAGTTATTTCCCTTAAACCAGGAAATTAACGTTCTTAGAATTGACAAGACGGTTGACCCTGAATGGTCAGCTAAATATATACAGCGGATCTAAAATATTCAAAATTAATCATAACTAGTTATGGTTAAATATTCATATTTCCCATGAGCTGATTCGCTACAAAATTACTTGCCTTGTCGTTTGGTTCTCACCAAACAACAGTATACCTTCAGAATGCTTGGAATATATGCCACGAGATGCATAGGATTATTTTACGACAGATATGCATCCGCTTAAAAAAAAAAAAAAAAGTCACCATTCTCTGCCATTAAATTGGCAAGTGCGAGCAGGACGTTTTTGTGTTATTAAGTAATAAGCTTTTAGAACAACATTAAGGTGAGTAGTGACTTAGTTCACACAGTTCCAATAAATTGCGATGGTTTAAATAAACTCAATAAGCAGACAGACGCGACTACAGTCAGTACAGATCAGTATTGAAGTGCACAGGAAAAGCAGCAGTCATATTTAAAGCAGTTTAAATTAATATTGAGTACTGATTGATGTTCACTTGGATTTTTTTCCCCATCGAGGGGAAATAACTTAATACTTTGTCATTTATAGTCATATGGTAAAATTTATATTTTTAATTGTGTAACGTTACGTTCAAAATAACTACAAAATGTCATGCCTTTGAAAAATAAAGAGAACAACAGAATGCGCTGCTTTAGCGCGTCTCGGTCTCCTTGAGCATCTTTCTGGCGCATGCCACAAACATGAAGCACAGGGAATACTTGTCTTTTAAAAGGCTTCATTTAGATTATTTGATGTTAAATGCATCATATAAGTCACTTTGGAATAAATCACAGTAGGCCTATGTATCATGATAAAAAAAAAAGTGACTTTACAGTCTGGAAATACTTTAGGCTATAGCAAATTATTTCACAGACCCCCTATCACTTTAAGAACTGCTGTCTAGACTCTGCCCCAGTACGAGTTGTGTGGAGCTATTCATTAGTCTGTTTGATGAGAAAAATATGAAATGTAGTTGCAATAAAATGGGTTATTAATCCGTACAACTGCAGCAGTGGAGGACTATTATTCTGCTGCGTGATACTGTGGAAGAACTGATGACGGCATGGTTTGATCTTCGGCTGACCAATCATCAGAAAGGGGCGTTTAATTCCCGCCCCCGTGAGAATCGAATATGTCAAGCTGTTGTTTTTTTTTTCATTTTCCACCATTAACGAAAACGAAAATGAAGCTCATTCTTGTTTTTTTTTTTTTTTTTTTTTTTTTTTTTTTTTCCGTTTTTTGGAAAAAAACGAAAAAAACTAAAAAGGAGCCGTTTTCTCATTTTTTTATTTTCAATATTAAATCAAAAAACGAATGATCAAATGATACACGGATTTACACGGATTTCCGACCTTAACATTTGTGCCAAATTAGAGGAAAAACTCAGTTTGGTATATAAATTTAAAAAATCAATAAAATACCAAAATTTTTTTTAAATAATTAATTGGACAATTAGTTAGTCACTTTATTAGAACTTTTATTAGATGATGCTTTAAAAATTAATTGTAACAATGATCACCCTAATTTCTCTTAAAATTACTTGATTAAAATTAAAACAACAAACAAAAAACAAATGGTTACTAAAACAACATATTGACGGAAATATCTGCATATGGATATATCTAGGATGCATAATATTGTTATTCACAATAACCATACATAAATTCCTTATAACAATGTTATTAATTTAAAAAAAAAATTAAATGTTGTAATATATTTGTAATATAAGTGACAAAAATCTGAAGAAACAATTTTATTTTGCTCATCATATTTTTGTTTTGGTAAAATATTTCACATTTGTTGGTTGTTAAAAAAAAGTTACACATTACTATAGAAATATCCATATGCACTCAATTATATATTACTTATGAACTTGTCATTTATTTAGATAAATTAGCATTATTAACATTTAAGAATGAACATATTTTAATGTTTTTAAAAAAAGACTCTTTACACTCACCAGTGCTACATTTATTAGATCAAGTAATAAAATCTGTAATACTGTGCATGTATTTTAAAAAGTAATTTACTGCATTTTTCGCATCATTACGCCAGTCTTGTATCCCATGATCCTTCAGAAATCATTCTAATATTCTTATTTGCTGCTCAAGAAACATTTATCATTAAACAATGCTTTAACAGTTGTGCTATAGGGCTGCACGATTATGACAAAAATCATATTTGTCGATTATTCCTTTGAAATTGTAATTGCTATTATTAATTACGATTATCACAATTTACATTGAATGATGTTTATACCATTTGTTTGATGCAACTGCATGCCGTATTATTTTTATATGAAAATAAACAAGCTGAAAACACTAACTGAAAAACCTTTAGTGCTTTTCTATAGTATTAAGCCTCAAATGTCAAATATACATCGGATTGGTTTCTTCTTTAAATTATAAAAAAAAAATGAAATAAAAAAAATATTCAAAAATATGAATGGTAATTATAATGTTATACTAAAACTATTGAAAAACCCTTAAGATAACATGTAGAAAGAAAAAACATATCTTAAGCGTGCAGAATTACATAAGTGGACTTTGAACGATTAATTGCCGGTTTGAATGATTACGTAATTGTGGCGTCCGTAATTGTGATCGCGATTAGACATTTGATTAATTGTGCAGCCTTATTGTGCTACATAATATTTTTTATTAAATATTTAATACAGTTTCATAAACAGAAATAAATATTCATTTCTCATTTCACCCACCACTGGGAATTTTGGACTACAGCTGTTTCTGCATATTGCTCCATTTCCCAATCGCCATAACTCACTCATCCACTGTGAATCACTTGAAAACTTGGAGCCATTGGGTCATTATTGTGGTTTAAGGATTGAGTGCAGAGCAGATGATAAGCCCGAGAAACAATAGAAACACTTTTTAGGTCAGACACCTGAGGAAGTTACCAATGATACTATTGACAACACTCATCCGGGTCTTCTTCCAACTGCTATGCAAACACACCTGCGTGTTTTTGTTCGCCTGCAGTGCCGCAACCAGAAACAGTCAGGGCCTCTGAGGTCACGGCCTGAGAGTCTTTCTCATGTTTCTTTGTTGTGCAACATTGAAGCACCATGCTGTAATCTGACAATACCATTCAAAACTGTCACATCAGCAACTCTCACTTCCTCAAAACATTTCCTGTGGAAAGTCGAGTGCGGGAGAAACCTGAAAAGGTTGGCACGGCATGTCAGTGAACTGGATGCCTGGAAGGCCCCTCCTCTGAAAAAACAACATCCTCAAAAAACCTAGAAAATCTGGAAACAACAGGCAACCACTTTACAGCTCCAGATCGGGTTGAGCTCTGTTTCACATCAACAGATAAAAAGGGCTACTTTACTAAACAGTGCCACTTTTCACACAGATTTTCACCAGAAAAGCACGCTTTATTTAATAAACACATGCAATCCTGCTTAACCAGGTGCTAACTAGACTGAAATAGTACTGCGCTGAGAGTATTTAAATAAAAACTGATATTATTCTATTCACAGAAAAACAAGTTGAATTTTGTGTAATTTATGCTTAAATTGTTGTTTACTATTTTAACATTTAATTTAAAAAAATGTTTGCGTATATTCTCTACGTAAGGGATAATCAATGGCTAGCTGTGCATTAAAGGATTTTAAATGCACGACGTGGAGGCAAAGAACCGGTTGCCTCCACGAAGTGCATTTAAAATCCTTTAATGCACGGCTAGCCGTTGATTATACCGCTTATTCCATGATCATTTTCCAAGTTATAGACAAGTTAAAACTAGAATTGCTCTTTGTAGCACAATATTTGACCAATGGGTAAAAATGACATTTATTTTCGACAGTTACGGTTTGTTAGCGCTAGCATTCTGGCAGCTTCAAATCAGACACAGAGATGAAATACTGTGGTAAGATCACATTTCTTTGAATGAATTATAGCATGTATTTCAATTAATTATCGATCGATCGAGAGAGAGATAGAGAGATGACAGTGTGTGTACCCCGCGTGCTGCGTCTGCCATCTCTCTTGTAGTGTCTCGACCAATCTGACACATTAATTTTTATTTGATTTAACAAATCATTTATTCATTAGATTACCAAATCGTCACAGTCCCCTCACTCAATGAACTGGATGCCAGGATTTCTGTTGAACACAAATCACACCTTGGTCACCATTACAACTAATCATGATATCACTGGTTTTATTACCCCCCCCAGGAATGTGAGTAGGATAACCCACTCTTTGTCCCCAGGACAAATGCACAGTAGAAATTGACTTTTCTCTAATTAATTCATAGGAAAACCTTTCTTTGATTGAATACACATATCCTTCAGGTCATTGTGTATACCATTACTGTTCTTGTATATTGTCTGTTGTAGTGTATGCTGTTTTATGCATGTTATGATATACCACTAGTTAATATAACCTCACCTAATTCATGTCTAGTATCTATGAATTCGCATTCGGATGATCTAACTGAGAGTGTATATTACATGCTGATACCTATGCAACATATTGATTTTCTAAGAATCTTTACTAATTTGTGCATAAACACCCAAGCGAATTACATATGCAAATTACCATGCTCTCAGACAAAGGGTCATAAAACTCCCTAGTATTTCCAAACTCCTGCTTGGGATTTCAGCCTTTCTCATTGTACAAGCCAATCTTGAGAGGCGTGAATTTTTGTAGGCTTTAAAGGCCACACTTCATGTGGCCCGCCCCAGTCGGTGGTTCGGTCGGATGCTAAGATGAAGATGTGAGAAAACGCTACAGGATACCAAAGCATTGTGCCAGGCCTTTTGGCCTTGACTTTTCCATTCTTCAAGTTACTCTGACGCAATCTGGTTCTTTCTCAATCAACCAACTTCATCAAGATCTTGGGACTTAATATTGCATCAGGAATCTCTTTCAGACAAACGAGACTCGCAAGTATCAAACTTAGTCTTATTAATTGATGCATTAAGTATCAGTTACACCTTTTTACAAAGGTGTGTTTGAACTAAGAATCTGACGTATCCTTAAAGGTGTAGATCTGCTGAATATGCAAATGGTTTCATAAATTTCATTCCTTATGTCTCTTTCTTTAGTACTAAACTTTAACCCTTTCCTATACCAACTGAATGTGTGTGTATGTGTATGTTAGACCAGCTTAATGTATGTGTAATGTAGGGGTTAGACCAGTTTATTTGTGTGTGTATGTTAGACTAGTTTAATTGTTTATGTAGTTAATAAAACCTTACTTGTATCACGCTTGACGTGTTCATTGTTTGCTCATAACCGGAGTCACTAATCATGCAGACTTACAGACCATGGAATAATCATCAAATAAGTCGTCAACTGAAAATAGTGTTATAACCATTTAACTTACACAACTCTCTAGTAAACTTCATTCTTATTGGTGAATCATGGCATTCTGCAATCAGATTTCATAATATTCACCGTCTTCCAAGTATACCAGACGCTCATTCGGTGTAACTCAAACTGGCGCTAATTTAAAGAGATAGTTTAGCCAAAAATGGAAATTCTGTTATCATTTTCTCACCCTAATGTCATTCCAAACCCTTAAGACTTTTGTTCATCTTCAAAACACAAATTAAGATATTTTTAATGAACCCAGAAAAATTTCTGCACCTCCACTGAAACCCTATATTTTACCAAAACTTTGACGCTTTAAAAGGTTTATAAAAACATCCATATAAATCAAATGGTTTAATCGGTCTTCTGAAGAGACACTATTGATTACACGATGAACAGA
Organism: Sinocyclocheilus anophthalmus; assembly: GCA_018155175.1. Taxonomy (NCBI): domain Eukaryota; kingdom Metazoa; phylum Chordata; class Actinopteri; order Cypriniformes; family Cyprinidae; genus Sinocyclocheilus; species Sinocyclocheilus anophthalmus. The sequence goes on along the minus strand of JADLZN010003295.1, from coordinate 7,274 downwards.
TTTAATATATAGGCTTTTGTTCACATTTAAACATTGATCAATGTACTTACTGTAGAGCACATAAACTATGGTAAACAGAAGTTGCTTGTTTGATGCGAAGAAAATAAGTTTTTTGCTTCAAGCAAGTGCGGTTGAGCTTCCGTGTTTACCATGTTTAACGTGCTCTATGTATGTGCATTGATTAAAGACTTGCATGTGGATTACGTTTTTTTATGTTTTTATTAACTTTTTGAAGTATCAAAGTTTTGGTAAAATGGAAGGACTGAAATATTTCAGATTTCGTTACAAATCCCCATTTGTGTTTCAAAGATGAACAAAAATTTGGATCATGGAATGACATGAGGGTGAGTAAATAAAAACTGAATTTTCATTGTTGGGTGAACTAACCCTTTAAATAGTTTATTCTCACATCTCTGACTCGCTCTGTCATTTCATACCAACACAACTGCTGCCATTTTGTAGGACTGTAGTGAAAATGACATGAAAATTAAGTAGGCCTATCGTTAGCTTTGGTATTTGTAGTCTAGTCGTTATGTGGAGATATGGCCTCATGTCCATTTTTGCACAAACTTCGTCAAATTCCTTCATGTGCTTTACGCAAATGGTTTGGTATATCAAAAAGCTTTTGATAACTTTTTGCCAATTTTGGTCAAAATTGGACAAAACGTCTAGGAAGAATTCGGAAAAGTACATTTTTCGGAAAATTCTAAATTGCGAAAAATCTTGACCTGTAGAAATTTATGAGCCAAGGAATCAGAAGAAAAACAAATTTTGCTTCTAAACCTACAGTTCAATTTTTTTTGCAGAAATATGAGAGCAAATTTGGCCTATTGGGGGCGCTAGAGAGTTTGAGATAGAGACTCAAAATTTCCTATGTTTAATATTGAGACTGTCCTCTATCTGAGTGCCAAATTTCATGACTTTCCCACAAGCAGTTCTATGGGCTGCCATAGACTTCCAGATCGGAGGGAGGAAGAAGAAGAATGACTAACAGATACAATGGGTGCCTAAGCACCTTTGGTGCTTGACCCCTAATTACTGTAAAGACCCCATATACAGCAAAGTTTCGCATAGGGGGAAAGCGATGCTCAAAACACACAAGCAGCGATATACTGTATTGTTAGCGAACATCCAAATGCCTCCCACACTGCTGAGAGCAAAGTTTAAGTGATATAGGTGTGTGCTGCACGCTTTTTTTATTGGCAAGTAGCTGCATAAGAAACAAAATAATACAGACATTTTTGTAAAATAAACACTTACATGTATCCAGATATGTGTGTAAATGAGCACATTTTAAAATACACCAGATAGCGGTAGTGTGCTGTATCCTCAACCAACAAGTTGAGGAACTGCACCGTGTGAATTGTATTCAACAGATTTTGTGGGCACGTCTGTGCGGTTACCTTATTTGCATAATTACTATAGTGACTCAGGCCTTAAAACCGTGTGCAAATAAACAGCACTATCAGCAGGCACAACTCATTCTGATGTCTGAAAGAAACGCAGACTAATGAGCATGCGTTTTAATGCAAGTTCGTGGTAATAAGGTTGGAGAGGGACAGACTAAACAAATGTGACGCCCTGTTAAGACCCAACTTCTTAAATCAATGCTCTGGGTTCCAGAACAATCCGCCTACACTCTCCGATCCCAACAGAAGCGATGGGTGCTTTCCCACACTGCGTGACAGCAGGGCTATTCACAGACTTCAATCAGCTGTCTTTTTAATAACCCACAAATCAGTTATTATAGGATCCGATTCTTGTTTGCACCAAATTCAGCATGTCCGAATATTTTTTATTGATGGATTGTCAAGCAGGGGAATGGGAAAGTTGTTGACTTGGACTGGATATAGACAAGGGAGTGGCTCTCATGTGGTGATGCAGGCTGATTTGGTTTAAGAGCCTGTAGTGTTTGGCAATTGAATTGAGCCAATAATCATGCAGACATGCAGTTTTTCCAACAATCTTCTCTCGAATACTCTCCATCATCTGGGAAAATATTTGTGAATGTCTCATTGATGTTGTAAAGCTCACTTGCTGATTTGTTTTACACATACTGTACTTTTCCTCAGTCACAAGTAGAATGTGCAAAACTATATGCTTTCATCAGTGGGTTGTCTGAATGACTGGTCGGGTTTAAAGATGCCTATGTAATTACACTGATTTAAGGTCAGATCCAGCGCACTGATCAGATGTGTTTTTCAGGGGGCGATCACAGAGGATTCATTTTTTGTGTTTAAAATCTACTTGAACCTTTGCACAATCGTCAATTTGCATTAGATAGGGGGAAGAAAGAGTCATAAATTATCGTTTGTGTGATGCACTCACGTCAAATCCATCGTGCAGTGCATAATCTACTTCTATTCCTCATCGCAAAAGGGCTACTTACATATGCCAATTTATACAGTAAAAGAAAAAGTTAAAAGTTACCTTATCATATAAAGGTGAAAAACTGTACATTTTAACTGTTAATTAGTGTCAAATCTATGGGTTTTACAAATAAATATGAAATATGAAAACGGCAATTCCCAAAAAGCCCTGCATAACACGTTTTATATAAATAATGTTGTTTCTTCTCATTTTTGCTATCAGTAATGTACATTTTGTTACATTTTCCCTTTTTTGCTATTGCTTTAGGTCATTTTTATTTTCTTATCTTACATTTACTGGTGTATGCTTGTTAGTTTTCTTATGTTGATTTTGTTTATATATATGACATTGATTGTTTAGTAATCCTGCTGTAGGTGTGGGGGATTGGTTGAGCATGTCTTCTAGTTTGTGTATGTATGTGTTGCCGTACATGTTTTGCATGAGTTGGCATCCCACTGACTTTTATTTTTGTCTGTAATTGACTGATACCTGAGTCGCGTCATAGTTGGTTTAGTTCTGATAGTTAAGAAGATGTGACAAGTGTCTCTTTAATAGATTGAAACCAGCTTTGAAACACGCTTCATTAGCGGATTTGAATTCGGTGTTGATGTTGAGTGTTAACTGGTATAATCTCTTGACGAGGAAAAATGAGTGGGTAGAAATGCCACTATCACTTGACTATTGATCAAATTAAAACCATTGGCATAACCAGTAAAAGGCAACTATTAAAGAGTTATTGCTTAATAATGAACTTTGTGCATTTATTTCATTGTGAAAGGTCTGTAATTAGCTTTTTTCTGCTTTTCAAATTAATGAAATCTGCAAGTTATGCCAGTGTGTTAGATGTTATTGGCTGTTGTCTTACTGTATTTTTTGAGCATCTTTGTGCCAGGTAGCACTGACATGCTGTTTCTGTATCTGAGGTAATTGAGGGAAACTGAGGAGGTTCAAGTGCTCTACTAAATGATGGAAGTGTTTTTGTCTCTCCTCCTCTGATCTTTTTTTTGAGAGGTTTGCCTGTTGGTGACTGTTGTAATTTGTACATCATCTAATAACTGAAGGAACTTTGGGAATGTCCTTTAACTTTTTTCTATGTAGATTATACAGTACTTCCTCGTTTTTACATGCAAAAACATATCTATTTGGCAGAATTTTGAAGTAAAATTTGATATGTGATGTTAAACAATTAACAAATCTTCAGCATATATGGTAAGATAATTTAGAGTTAACCAATTAACATCTATTTATTGTAGCATTTGTACAATATTTGTCTGTACAAATTACCACCATTCTTTTTTTTGTGCATATCTTGTAATTTAGGCTTTTTGAGCCAGTTCATTAATATTCAGTGGAAATTACTGGGGGGGCAGCACTTTTAACGTTTTAATTGAATTGTGTTAATTGAAAAGCATATTTGGAATGCCAAAATGTGACTTTGAAATCAGTATTGACCAAAAATGTCTAAATAGTTAGATACATATTCATGATTGCTAATTGTCTGTGATTCTGGAACAAAGCTCTCAGTACACAGTCTTGTTTAAAAATGAAGTCTTTCTTGTATCTGTTCTTTGTGTGTCCCTGAGATAAATTCCTTCAAGGCCTTTTCAGACAGCAAAGTCATGTGCTTGGCTCACTGGGGTGGGGAAAGAGAGGTTTTGCTGGTTCTGTGGCTTTTTAAAAAAATTGTATTACTGTTATTGAAATGCTAATCTTATTGTAAGAGACACTCCTACTGCTTAAATTTTGTTATAAAAAAAGCACCTTTACATTGGAACTAAGTTCTTTGCTGTTACTGTTAGATCTGGTTGTGTCCCTTGCAAATTATGGTGCGGATCCATTTTAATCTGTAGTGTGGAGCATTTAGTCATTGATTTTTCTTAAGATCAATTCTTAGAAAGGTTCACCGGGTCAAAGAGAAACCTGATATCATTTAGAAAACATTCCCCCTTTGTGAAGTTTTAAGATGAGATTTAAGATTTGTGAAGATTTAAATTTAATTGGTATATAATACATTAATTAAAATTAAAGCAAATAAAACTTGTCTCTTTTTCCTAGCTCCAAAATTTGGGGATCAACCCAGCCAACATCGGGTTCAGCACCCTGACGATGGAGTCTGATAAGTTCATCTGTATCCGGGAGAAGGTTGGAGAACAGGCACAGGTGGTGATCATCGACATGGCGGACCCAAACACCCCCATCCGCAGGCCCATCTCTGCAGATAGCGCTATCATGAACCCTGCGAGCAAAGTCATCGCACTTAAAGGTAGGATATGTAAATGATTAGTTCCAGGGATGCTCTTATTAACCTAATTGTAATGACTACTGAAATTTTAGCTCAACTGAATTATAGGACTGATCCAATCCATTGTTGTTTAATCTAGAAATTAAGTGTGTTGTTTTCTTAGCTTCATTCATTCACCCAGAGTTAGTTTTTAGTTTAAATTATACTAGACCAATTTCTGTAGCAAATGTTTTTTTGCATTTTCCTAATTTTAGGCTACATCTTAGCGTTACAGTACATGAATGTGTGTATTTTCTGTCCAGCAGCCATAATTGCTTTGGGGTTGGGGTTGGGTGGGGTTGGGGGGGGGGTGGGGGTTGTTGGTGGGAGGTGTTGGGGGGTGTTTTGGGGGGGTTGGGGTGGGGGGTGTTTGTGTGTGTGTGTGTGTGTTGGGGGGGGGGGTGTGTGTGTGTGTGGGTGGGTGGGGGGGGGGTGGGGGGTGGGGAGGGGGGGGGGGGGGGGAGGGGGGGGAGGGGGTGGGGTGGTGGGGGGGGGGGGTGGTGGGGGTAGGGGGTGGTGGGTGGGGGGGGGTGGGTTCTTTTTGTTTTTGTTTCCTTTTTGTTTGCTGCTTTCCTCATGTGTATGCAGACGGTGAGTTAACATTTTGGTACAATGATTTGTGAAAGTTATAATCCTGTTTCTAAAATGAACATTATGTAGAGTTGATTGGCCTCATTGCTTAACCTTGTGTAGGTGTTTCTAGAGCCTCCACTTCAAGGCAAAATATTTAATAAATAATACTTTAGGCTACACATACACATTGTTCCTGTCTGTTTGGCAAATAATTATTTGTATATTTATGTACTTATAACTAAAAAATCTAAATATTTTCTGATCTTGATTCTAGTGAATGTGTTATGAGAACAACGGCAGTTTAAAAATCAACAGTATTGCTGTTGTAAATATAGGAGAGGTGTGCCTCAAGGTTCGGACTTAGGCCCCATGCAAATTCAAGCCATAATAGGCAATGTAAAGCAAACATGTCCTGGCATCTCTCTGATATTGTTTACATAGATAAAGACTGTTTAGCCAACAATGTACCACATAATTAACCCACTTTGGCTAAACAGGATTTAACTTTCACTAAATTTATAATTGAATGTTCACATCATGTTGATTTCTGTATACATAAGTTTCTCTTTCTGGGGTTTGAAATATTGTTGGGCATACATTTGCTTTTCTCTTTGTTTAATTTTAATTGTTATCATCTAAAATGCTTGCCATATTGAGTCCTTTTCCCCACCCTCTCTATGTAATCTTAACATCAAGCATCTCCATATAAATTTCAAGACCATGTGAATGAACCTGGGTAAAGGTAGCCTCATAGATTTATGGTTATTGTGGTAGTTCATAGTCCATTAGGTTTTTTTCACTATGCAGCTTGTGTTTAGGTAGCAGCTCTGTGACTAACACTGTATCAGTGTCTTAGTTGATGTTGGAATTAATATGCTTTTACAATAAGCTCAGTGCCCGTGTAGAGTTGAAAGATTTGTCATGCTGTACAGAAGGCTATTTTATTGTCATCTCTCCAATTCTTAGCTTATTAATTGTAATTGCTATGTTAAACGATATTAATGGGTGGCAGGGCTCCAGACTGCGCCTAAAACTGTCACATTTGCGACCAAAAATATTAATTTGCGAGTGAAGTTTTTGTTGAGTTCGCCACTGGTGACTATATAAATTTACATGTTATGATTTAAAAACGTGCATGTAATGCCTTTTTTCCTGATTGTTTTGCGATCACATCATTTATGTTGACGTAATAAACTGAGATGATGCACACCAAAGTTTTAGTGGAAAAACAGTCCTCATCTCTGCTGAACACCAGCACTGACAGCACACCTTCTAATGAAAAAGCAGCTCCAATTGTGGCAGCATGAGAGAGATCGAAAATGATGGAGACGTGCGAAGTAAAAGTGCAGAAAAGTAGTGTCTATTTAGTGCACAACTTGAACAAACTACAACAGGTAAAGCTGTCAGCTGTGTGGATACTGGCAATATCGTTAACAATTCTAGTTTATAATCATTACTAATATGGCTTCCTCTTATCAAGATCTTAGTCTATATGCTGCATTCTGTTAATGCGTGAACTTCATATTACTTGTAACGCACTTGCTGTCTAGTAATCACAGTAAGCTTTGTGCTCTGTTGCCTTTTAATAAACAAAGTATCAGCTTCAAAATTCAAATTCATGATTTCAAACAATAAATACCGTTTTGGCACTCCTTAATGCGGCATGAGCGATCGCTTTAGCGCCTCAGTTCAAGCAGCATGTGAACACATCATTCTTTCTCTTTATTGCAGTAGTACGAAATAAACTTCAAAAGGTACTGTATATTATAAGATAGCCTACAGTAAAACTTACTGAAATGTCTCAAGCAATCGCTCATTCAGTTCAAACTGCGGAAAACTTGTAAAGCATGTAAACAATGCCACGTAACAATCGTTAACCTCAGAATAACCATTCGGCATCCATAAGCTCATTAGTCAGCTAGAAAAATAACTATAAAGAAGAGCATTTTGCTAAAAATATGCCCAATATACTGCAAATTCATATTTTTACTTAACCTGTTGTCAACATGATAAGAAAGAATGCAAGGAGCTAAAAATAAAATTCAACACC
>JADLZN010003294.1:0-19213 GCA_018155175.1 Sinocyclocheilus anophthalmus | reverse complement strand
CTTTAATCGCTCTTGCTTTGTGACATGGTGCTCCATCATGTTGGAAAATGCACGGATCATCATCAAATTGTTCATGGATCGTTGGAAGAAGTCGCTCATGCAGGACGTTTTGATACCATTCTTTATTCATGCCAGTGTTTTTGGGCAGAATTATGAGAGAGCCCACTCCCTTGGTTGAAAAGCAACCCCACACATGGATGGTCTCAGGATGCTTCACTGTTGGCACAACACAGGACTCATGGTAGGCTTTTCACTTATATTATTTTTTGGGTTTTTTATTTCTTTTCTTCTCCGAACAATCGATTTTCCAGATGTCCCAAACATTCGGAAGGGAGCTTCATCAGAGAAAATCACTTCGCGCCAGTTTTCTGCTGTCCAATCCTTGTACTTCCTACATAATTTCAGTCTGTCCTTGATGTTTTTTCTTGGAGAGAAGTGGCTTCTTTGCTGCCCTTCTTGACACCAGGCCGTTGTCCAAAAGTCTTGGCCTCACTGTGCGTGCAGATGCTCTCACACCAACCTGCTGCCTTTCCTGAGCAAGCTCTGCACTGCTGGTGACACGATTCCGTAGCTGACTCCTCAGGAGGAGACGGTCCTGGTGCTTGCTGGACACTCTGGGACGTCCTGAAGACTTCTTCACTGCAGTCGAACCTCTCTCCTTGAAGTTCTTGAATGATCCGGTAAATGGTTCTTTCAGCTGCAATATTCTTTGTAGCAATTTCCTCAGATTGTCTAGCTGCAGCCTCGCGACTTGCATTCTCAGACTTGCATTCTCAGACACTTGCTCTTCCGCTAGCGACGTCACTTGCAGTCCATTTATTTTATTTTGTTCTATTTTTTATTACCTTTTGTTTGAATCCCTCAACATTTTACAACAGTAGCCAGGAAGTGAAGACAAGAAAAAATAAACTAATTTACAAAGTCACTTGCAATCATCACTTGCACTCTCCGATACCTGCGACAACACTTGCAATCGACACAAATCGTGCATGTTGCCAATGGAGACAAGACGCTGTGGTGATTAAACGATTAAAACTAATTTAGTACTATAACATACAGGGCCTGCAAGAAAAGAACAAGACCCTCAAATCCGTTTCCACAGAACAGCAGATATGAACTCAATGCACAAAGCCTCTCTTAAAGCGTTTTCCTCTGTAGAAAAACATAAACCCTTAAAATGGAGTAAATTATTAAGATACATTTACGTTCAATTTAAAGATCAAATTCGATATATAGTTATCATTTAATATACTACAAGGCAAGAAGATGGCCATGAACACAATGTGCTAACTTTCACTTGTCCTCCCATACAGCAAAATGCTTAATGTTGTATAATAACGGATGATAAAGACAATACAGTAGCCTATATGTCTTGTTGTTGACTCAAAGTATATACAGACCAACAAATACGTGCATTTTGAAATGCATAAACTGATTTTAAAAGGATCAACTCCGTACATGCAAGCAGACGAGCCCAGAACGCAATGTGTTAAATTGCACGGTAAACGTTTTCCTCCCATAGAATATCATTATAAATAAAACACGTAATGTCGTTTAATGGACAAAGACAATGATATAAAAGGGCTGTAGACAGTTTATTCTATATGGGAAAACGCTTAATGTGAAACTTTGCGTGTTGCGTTTATTCTGGGCTCACATGCTTGCCTGTACATATTAGTTATGTTTTAATTATGAGGAGTAGTATATAGAGTTTGGTCTTTTTCATCTTAGTCCGTTATGCCACATTATGCCACGTTTTGCGGTATAAGAAGGGAAATACTATATACATATTCATTATATTAATAAATTGTATATTTAATTTGATATTTTAATAGCATCTTAATACATTAAGCCATGTTAAGTGTTTATGTTTTTCTGCAGGAGGAAAACGCTTAAAGAGAGACTTTGTGCATGCGTTCATATTCTGCTGTTCTGTGGCCACGGATTTGCGGGTCTTTTTTTTTTCTTGCAGGACCCTGTATGTTATTGTACTAAATTAGTTTTAATCGTTTAACCACCACAGTGTCTCGTCTCCATTGGCAACACGCACGGTTTGTGTTGATTGCAAGTGACGTCGCAGGTATCGGAAAGTGCAAGTGGCGATTCCAAGTGACTTCGTAATTTAGTTTCTTTTATCTTGTCTTCACCACCTGGCTACTGTTGTAAAATGTTGAGAGATTCAAACAAAAAGTAATAAAAATAGAACAAAATAAAAAATAAAGCCTGCAAGTGACGTCGCTAGCGGAAGCGCAAGTGTCTGAGAGTGCAAGTCTGAGAATGCAAGTGTGAGGCTGCAGCCAGACCCTCTCGATTTCCTTGCAGGCCATTTATGATGTTTTGGTGTCAGGATCAAAAAACATGATTTTGATTTCATTTATTAATTATTTTTTTTTTATATTAGTTTTTTTGTGAAAGTTCATTTTTTGGCCAATTAAGCTTTTAGCAATTATTTAAAATGCATCTGATCACTCTACACAATAATCTAGAAACAAATGTGAATGAACACCACAACAGCTTAAGCAGCACTTTTTGCAAAACACAAAATTTATGTCACTGCCAAAACTTTTGGCCGTGAAAAACCCGTGTATAATATATATATATCAAATCCAGTGGGCATCAGGCCAGCCAAGCCTTTTCTAGCTGTCCTAAACACTATCAGAATCATTGACTTAGTTTTAATATATTTTTCCATGAATGTGTATTATATTATTTCCAATAGTCTATTCTCTTCATTTCATAGTTTTTCTCTTGGTTGCGCTGCTTCCAGTAGTTTATGTTTATATTAGAGCTTTTATCCAATCATATTTCAGCAATCATGTGTTGCTAGGGTCAAAGAAATCTGCCTCGAGGCCTCTTTGTATTATTTTTGTGATTGCTGATTCATTGATATTCATCAGTCCTTTATTTTTTTCAGCTGTTACTAACATCAGCAGCACTCATACAACAGTTACACCAGAGACGAGCCCAGCTGGTAATGTAGTTTGATATTTCCTCTGTTGATTTGTGTTTTGATTGAATGTTTGTGGATCATTGCAGACATTTTCATTTTCGAGGGCGATGCATGAGTATGATGGTATGATTGTTCACAGATGGGCGGACTGCAAGGAGAGGGATGATATAAGTCACATTTAATTCTTTCTTTCTTTCTTTCTTTCTTTCTTTCTTTCTTTCAAATTTCTACAAACTATTTTTTGTTCATCCAAACTCATTTATGGAAGTCCTGAAAAAATGTATATATATACACACACACATATATATTATATATATATATATAAGATATATATATATAATATAATATATATAATACATAAATTATCAGGTCCCTTCCTGAGCTAAAGTTCTGATTTTTCCTCTCTCCTAAAACTTTACTCTCAAAACTATTAATTTTTCTCCACAAGGCCCAAAAGTCAAGTAGATATAACTGCAGACCGGAGATCTCCAAAATGGGGCCTGAACTCCAAAAGTGGGCAGAACCTCCAAAATGGGGCGGGGTCTCCTCGCGCAAAGATTTTCACCATTGGCTCTGGCTCCAGCCAGTTGTTATTGACTTACTTTTCAAAATAAAACTTTATAAATTAAGCATTGTTTCTAGTTCATCTAAAATAAAATATGCTATATAAATAAATATGCTCCGTGAGAGCAGAGCCCAAAGCTCGTGGCCAGTGGTGTTTGGACTGGAGTTTGAAAGTCAAGCCAGCACCCCAACCCCCCCCCCCCCCATCCCCCCTCCCTACTTTTCCAACCTGTACTCAAGATCGTGAAGAGGATGTAATGCAACTTCTTCAAAAACAGCAGATAAGGAAGCCAGCATGCCTCAAGCTGTTGCTGCTCCGCTATCTCCATCTTCACATTGACTTCAACACTTCCGTAGCTGTGTGATCCCCCTCCGACTGTTTCAGCAACTGGGGCGTCCCGGGGCTCGAAATTCGCTGGGTAGGAGTGGGTAGTGACGCTGGGTGTAACTAATAAGGTGCCATTGTCCGGTGAGGTCCGGTTCGGGAGTTACGGAACGATCTCATAATGCATAATCTTATTGTAGCGCCTCTCTAGTGTGCTAAACTATAATGAGAGGTGGCTATCCTGAATTCGTTAAATATATATCCAATAAAATAAGTGAGGTTTCGCTAATAATTTATCTGTGTTTGCCTTGTGTGGGTGTGATCACTAGTTTATTAAAGGAAATACTTTTCCCTCTTTAAATCACTATTTAAGCAGTAATATTTACACTGTGACAGGAAATTAAAGGTCTTTTAATTACTTTTCTCCTATAAACACTTTCACGTTTAACCGTTTCTCTCTTTTCTTAATTAACTTAAGATATCAACAGAGTCAGTAACCACAAAGGTTTTATAAAAAATATACCAGATTTACTTAAAAGAAAAAAGTCACAAATTGAATATGTCTGGTCAAACTCACTTTTCTCATCACAAATGCATTTAAATTCACATTTAACACATAAGGGCCCAAGAAAATAAAATAGCCGGCAAAAACCTAGCTTAACGTGAAATACCCTTCAAACGTTCAAATGATGCAGGCCTTAATGTATCTTGGTACGGTAAGTAGCCTTATAACCTAAAAGGGAAAAAAAAAAAAAAACTGGCTTGCTTCACCACGCATGCCAAACAAACACGTGGTACCTTTACTCAATGTGAATGTAACCTCACGCGCACCAGATCAAAGGCGTCAGCCGCAGAAGACAGGACTGGAGGATTTGCGATGAAGAGAAACGGTTGAAGAGAAGATTCACATCGTTGTCGATCTCAGCAAAGTCCACTCTCGATAACGCTATCCGGCTCCGGGAAGGTCTTTGATCATCGTCGGTCTCATATTCCCACACAGGCTTAACTAATCAAGGTCGCTAGCCGCTAGCTTGTCAGCAAAGTCCATGCAAACGCTAGCCACTAAATCAGCGGCTAACTTAAACTTACATCTGTCGTAACTGTGATGAGTTTATCACTCAGACAAACAGAACTATTACCATTAACGTCTTGTATAAGAGTCCGTATTGAACACTTTCATTTTCTGGTGCATTACATTAACAGTAACCCTATTTTCCTTTCCGCAAAAACTCACTTCCCCCGTTTCTCCTCGCATTCTCCACTTCCCCTTTCCTTTGACCTTTCCTGTGATTGGCTCATACACAAAACTTTCAGAAATAAAATAAATTCACAAACATTTGTGTAACTCTTTCTTCCTATTCTCACAGGCATCTTTTAAGCATTTTCACATATATTATTACCCAACAAATATTTAAAATTTTAAATGCTGTATACATTAAATGAACATTACTCCATAGACATTTCTCTCATTGAGCAAAATCATAACTTCTTTGCTGGTCAATGAATCTTAACTTTTTTAACCTTAAACTCTATTTAGTAAACTATGAAATTATTTATTCAAACTTGTATATGTTATACTACAGAACATATTTCAACAGGGTTACACCCTCCCCCTTTTAAATGTCTGCGTGTCCTCATCAGACACTAATAAACTAACAAAGGAGTCCTAAGGGCCTAATAACTAATGTGTATAGTGTTTTCCTATTTTAATGACTATCCCTCTGTGTACTATGGTCAACGGCTCATCTCTGGATTTACCAAGCTCATCATAGGTAAGTCTAATAGCTGGTTTGACAGTTCTCTTAGGTCTAGGCTCAGAGCTGGGCTGTCTTCTATCCTCTTGGACTTCAGATACCTCTTCTTCAGACTCTGATCCAGCTTCACTTGTCTCGTCCGGAGCTACTTCTGACTCACACTCCTCATCCTCAGGTTCCAGTTCACAGTTGTGAGCAACCTCTTCTGAGTCTGAATCAATTTCATGAACATGTTCAGCTGCAAGGTCATTTTCTTGTTCTGTCTCAGGGTCATCTGCTACTTCAACTACTGGCCTGGCAGTATTTCGCACCCTTGGGACAAGCTCTCTCCAAGTGACACAGTGAGGAACATAATACTCCCTGTCCGAGGATGAATCAGAAAATTCCTGTAACTCTTGAGTCTCTTGTCTTGAGTCCCTTCGACTTCTCTTACTAGTGTCTGCTCTGGTCTTAGGTTTTATAGGCGGATCAGCATCCTGGTCAGTGCGTGGCATTCTCACCAGCTGTCCAATCGGAAGAAGGTGATCCCTGTGGATAGTCTTTGTCCCTAGCCTTCCATCCTCCCGTTTAATCTTAAACACAGGAAGGTTTCGCATCTTTCCAACGACAACATACGGATCAGGACTCCACTTGCTTTCCAGTTTGTGCTTTCCTCTCAGGCCTAGATTTCGGAGCAGTACTCGGTCGCCAATTTCTATGGACTGAAAACTAACTCGGCGATCATACAATCTCTTGTTTCTCTGGTGCCGTTTGTCTGCAGCATCAGAGGCTAACTTGTAGGCTTGCTTCAAGTCTTCCTTCAGCTTTGTGACATATCGAGTGTGAGATGCCTCTTCTCTGCCATCTGGGGACGTTCCAAAGCACAAGTCCACAGGAAGTCTCGCCTCTCTGCCAAACATCAGATGGTAAGGAGAATACCCGGTGGCATCACACTTAGTGCTGTTGTACGCGTGGACCAAGTGAGGCACATGCTCACTCCACGTACGCTTCTTCTCCCAGCCTAATGCACTTAGCATAGAGAGCAGAGTTCGGTTGAACCTTTCTGGCTGCGGATCTCCTTGCGGATGATACGGCGTTGTCCTCGACTTGCGTATCCCCATCAAGTTCAACAGTTCTCGGATCAAACGGCTCTCAAAATCTCTCCCTTGATCCGAATGAATCCTAGAAGGCAATCCATAGTGTATGAAATATTTCTCAATCAGGACCTTTGCCACAACCTGGGCCTTCTGACTTTTAGTTGGGAAAGCCTGACCGTACCTCGTAAAATGATCGGTGACCACTAAAACATTACTTATGCCTTTAGAGTCCGGCTCCATGGAAAGAAAATCCATGCACACTAAATCCATAGGCCCATGGCTTACAATCTGGTGCAATGGAGCAGCTCTCTGTATAGAGGTCTTGTGAGTGACACACTCCCCACAGTTCTTGATGTATTCTTCCACCTGCATCGACATCCTAGGCCAAAAAAATCTACTTTGGAGCAGATCAACAGTTCTTTCCTGTCCAAGGTGTCCCAGGTCATCATGCATGGCCTTCATAACCAACTCCCTGAACTCTCTCGGCAGAAGGAGTTGACTGATCACCTCTCCAGATGGTTTCTGGCTGTGCCGGTAGAGTAATCCATCTTTCATTTCTAGCTTTCCCGTTTCTCTTTTCAATCTGGACAACTCAGGACTTATGGTCCCCTCCTCTTTCCAGCGCCCATGCTTGATGGCTTGGATGACCGGTCCAATGGCTTCATCCTCTTCCTGAGCCTTCCTGAGACTCAGTTTGGACATAAGTTCCAGGGACTTTAACTCCATGTGTGTGGGAAATGCATACAGGTCAGGGACACAGTGGGGAGATGCTCCAAGGTGAGCAACACAGACTAGCGTACTGCGTGCAGACTCTGAGATGCAGATTATCTGGCAGATAGTTCTCACACCAGACTGAGGTATAGTCACTGAGCTCCTGTCATCCTCCTCTAGCATGTTCCTTGACAACCCGTCGTCATCAATGTTCTGGCAACCTGGGCGATACTGCACATCAAACTCGTACGTCGATAAGGCAGCTAGCCACCTATGCCCCACCGCATTGAGCTTAGCTGTGGTCAGCACGTACGTAAGCGGGTTGTTGTCAGTACGTACTGTGAATCTTGCCCCATACAAATAGTGGTGGAATTTGTCGACTACTGCCCACTTGAGTGACAAAAATTCCAGTTGATGTATGGGGTAATTTCTCTCAGCAGAGCTGACTTTTCTGCTCGCAAAGGCAACTGGTCTCAAACCTTCCGGATGTTCTTGATAAAGAACAGCACCAAGACCCTTCAAGCTAGCATCCACATGCAGGATGTATGGATGTTGTGGATTGGCAAATGCCAGGACAGGTGCATGTGTCAGACAGTGAATTATGTGATGAAACGCATCGGTACAGGATTGGTTCCATCTTTTCCCAAACGGCTCCGACTCTTTCAAGTAGACTTTGTTCACCTCTTCGGCATACTTCTTTCTCTTTTGAGTTGGAGCATATCCCTTGGTGAGTTCAGTCAACGGTCTAACAATTTCAGAATAGTTCTGTATGAATCGGTGATAATAACCGCAAAATCCTAGGAAAGATTGTAACGTCTTCAGGTTCGTTGGCATGGGCCATGCAGCGACAGCCTCAATCTTATTTGGATCTGGGGCAACTCCCTCTGCCGACACGATGTGCCCCAGGTACTTGACCCTTGGCAGACAGATTTGGCACTTGTCCACTGAGAGTTTCAGCCCAACTTCACCGAGACGATCTAGGACCTTGAGCAGTCTCTCTTCGTGTTCCTCAAGAGTTTTTCCAAACACTATCACGTCGTCCAGGTACACCAGCACTTGTAAGAGGTTCATGTCTCCGACAGCCTTCTCCATTAACCTTTGAAAGGTTGCTGGTGCCCCAGTAATGCCTTGAGGCATTCGTTCAAACTGAAAAAACCCTAACGGACAAATGAATGCCGTCTTTTCTTTGTCCTCTTCGGACATAGCTATCTGGTAGTAGCCTGAGCGCAGATCCAGTACAGAGAACCACTGACTCCCTGTTAATGCGTTCAGCGCATCTTCAATGCATGGTGTGGTGTACTGGTCAGGTATGGTGCGGTTATTCAGCAGTCGGTAATCTATACACATCCTAATAGCCCCAGTCTTCTTTCTGACTACAACTATAGGGGATGCATAGGGGCTTCGCGACTCCGTTATGATCCCTGCCTGCAGCAGTTCTTGTAAATGCTGTCTCACATCTTCGATATCTGCAGGGGCTAGCCGGCGTGATCGTTGACGGAAAGGCCGGGAATCAGAGAGACGGATTCTGTGCTCAACTCCTCCTGCTAATCCCACGTCCCACTCATGCATTGAGAATACATGAGACTTCAGAGCCAGTTTCTTACCTAATCTGTTCTTCCATTGTTCTGAGATAGGAGAGTCCCCAAAATTGATCATGCTCTCATCAAAGTCAGAGGAAGCAGTCCCCTTAGGGGAAATCGTCGCAACTGAATCAATGTGGTACACATATCCAATCACTGTTCCCACAGGTATGGAAGTTTCTCTGGAAGAGTCATTTTTTAGTAATATACTCAGACTGTTGTCATCCAATGCCCCACTGGGCACAACCATGGGATGAAAAATCACATCGGCAGGTAAGGCAGTGGTTGGTGAGGAATCTATCATCAGGATTTCTTGAGCAACCGGTTTATTCAGCTCGACTTTGCACACAACCTGAGTGTCACCATCTGGGGGTAAGACCAAGGGACCTGGACCCATCCACAGGACATGGCCAGCCTCCTCCTCTTGGACTGGAACCACCACACCCTTTAGCACAGGTGGATCTTCCTCAACATGAACACGAAGACCTAGTGTTCGGGTGACATCAATGCCATTCTCTTTGCATTGATTTACCAAACGTCTAACATGGCTTGCATTGGTGCCCACAATGACAGACGTATTATCTTCAGGCCTAGGGTTAGGACATATGAGAGCTAGAACAGTTACAGTCTGACTGGTTCCTAACACCTCAGCTGGATACTCCACATCAACTACCACGTAGCCACGGTAAGGGTAACTAGCTCCAGACTCACTTAAACCCCACAAGGAAAGACCAGATACTGGCTGAATGGGGATATCAGACAAGTGTTTCAGGTACCAGTGTTCAAAAATGATCGTCACCTGAGAGCCACTATCCAACAGAGCAGTGCAAGGTTGTCCATTAACCTTCAGCAACACCAGGCTAGCCGGGCCAACTAACCCATCAGGAATTGTCACACCCTCAGGCATGTCAGCTGTACTTTTCTCAACCGTACAGTTAACTGCATTAGCGGTGGCATCACTTGACGGCTGGTTGTTCTTGGACAGCTTCAGAGCTTGGATAAGTCTCTTGATAACTTTAGCCTGGTTTTCTGAGCTTTGGCACTTCCTCGCAAAATGCCCATTCTAGCCACATCGATAACAGAAGTGTTCCTCCGATACTTGAAATGATCGTTGTGGAGAGCGGGCTACTGGTTGTGAGGTATTCACCGCTGCAATGGCAGCTTGAGGTTCAGCTACTTTATTTGTTACTTTCTGTTGCAAACGCTTCATTTGTTTCTTCAAAGCTGCCATCTCACTGTCCGAACTGCACCCATTGCCTACATTTGTAGGAATTTTCTCACTGCTAACTGAAGTGTCATGGGCTGGCTTAGACACGATAGCAGCAACCAAGGCCTTAAGGTCTTTGATCTCAGACTTCAAGTTCTGAATTTCCGTCTGTTTCACATCAGCATTCTGCCTTACATTTCCACCTTGCATGACAGGAGTAATCTTCTTTCGTGAGGCCTCATATTCCTCTTCAGTGCGTATCTCCTTTAACAGCTGGAGAAAGGTTGGGGGCTTTGCTCTCCTCTCTCTTAAACGAAGGTTAACTAACATCAGATCAGAGGCTATCGCACCACGTAACAATTGGTCGAGTCTTGCTCTATTTGCACATCCAAGGGGAAGTCCATCTCTCTGCACCACCCTATTCAACGACTGTTCTAGACGTCTGAGGAAGTCAGACAGCTTCTCACCTGATTGTTGCTGCATTAAACGAAATGCAAAATACAACTCCTCTCCTGACTCTGCTGTCCCAAAAGCATGCTCCAGAGCCTCTAAGCAGTCTTCAGGGCCCACATCAGGATCACTGGCTCGTGCTGCTTTTACTATGTCAAGCGCCGGGCCTCTGAGACTTTCCATTAGTCTCCGCCTCTTCTCTTTGTGAGAGCAGTCACACTCTTCCACCATGAGCCGTGCCTGACCCAACCAGTGGTCGAACTGCTCTTCTCCAACTGGGGTGGGCAATAACCCAGAGAAAGTTCGTAGGCGGCGATAGCTTCCATGCTCACCGGAGGACTTGGACGTCTTGTCAAGTAAATCACTCACAGCTCGCAGGATGGCCTCTGTTGACTTGGCAGCAGCTTCATCTTCAGGGAACAATGTGCGAAGGTCTTCAACATGTTTACCTGGAGCTTGTTGCGTTTTGGACATATTAGCTTGTGTACTGGCTGGGGTAGCTGCATCTGCTATGATAACAGGCCACGGCCCTCCACCATCAATAGGAAACACTTCAACAGGAACAATCTTGCCTTTTACTACTTCCTTACATTCACACAATACCAGGTATTGGTTTAGTTGACTGTTGAAAGTTCGGCCTCTGACTCGCACACGTCCCAAACACTTCACAGTTTGCATTGTCTCTTCTATTGTATTTGTGTCTACATCTTCTTGAATGAGCACCAGGACTGCATGAGCCTCGTCTAATGCCTCGCCACGGCACCATCCTTTTAATTCTGATACTAGCTCTTTCATACATTCCATATTAGCTTATCAATTAGCACAATTTAAAGCTTCAAAATGCTCATTTTCAATGTAAAAACAAAAAACAAGAAACCCACACTATTTATCCCAGCGGTGCCTCCATTTTATGTAGCGCCTCTCTAGTGTGCTAAACTATAATGAGAGGTGGCTATCCTGAATTCTTTAAATATATATCCAATCAAATAAGTGAGGTTTCTCTAATAAATTATCTGTGTTTGCCTTGTGTGGGTGTAATTACTAGCTTATTAAAGGAAATACTTTTCCCTCTTTTAAATCACTATTTAAGCAGTAATATTTACACTGTAACAGGAAATTAAAGGTCTTTTAATTACTTTTCTCCTATAAACACTTTCACGTTTAACCCAACAGTTTCTCTCTTTTCTTAATTAACTTAAGATATCAACAGAGTCAGTAACCACAAAGGTTTTATAAAAAATATACCAGATTTACTTAAAAGAAAAAAAGTCACAAATTGAATATGTCTGGTCAAACTCACTTTTCTCATCACAAATGCATTTCAATTCATATTTAACACATAAGGGCCCAAGAAAATAAAATAGCCGGCAAAAACCTAGCTTAACGTGAAATACCCTTCAAACGTTCAAATGATGCAGGCCTGAATGTAGCTTGGGTACGTAGTAGCCTTAAACCCAATGGCTGCTTCACCACGCAGGCTATACAAACAAGTGGTACCTTTACTCAATGTGAATGTAACCTCACGCGCACCAGATCAAAGGCGTAAGCCGCAGAAGACAGGACTGGAGGATTTGCGATGAAGAGAAAACGGTTGAAGAGAAGATTCACATCGTTGACGATCTCAGCAAAGTCCACACTCAATAACGCTATCTGGCTCCGGGAAGGTCTTTGATCATCGTCGGTCTCATAATCCCACACAGGCTTAACTAATCAAGGTCGCTGGCCGCTAGCTTGTCAGCAAAGTCCATGCAAACGCTAGCCACTAAATCAGCGGCTAACTTAAACTTACATCTGTCGTAACTGTGATGAGTTTATCACTCAGACAAACAGAACTATCACCATTAACGTCTTGTATAAGAGTCCGTATTGAACACTTTCATTTTCTGGTGCATTACATTAACAGTAACCCTATTTTCCTTTCTGCAAAAACTCACTCCACCCGTTTCTCCTCGCATTCTCCACTTCCCCTTTCCTTTGACCTTTCCTGTGATTGGCTCATACACAAAACTTTCAGAAATAAAATAAATTCACAAACATTTGTGTAACTCTTTCTTCCTATTCTCACAGGCATCTTTTAAGCATTTTCACATATATTATTACCCAACAAATATTTAAAATTTTAAATGCTGTATACATTAAATGAACATTACTCCATAGACATTTCTCTCATTGAGCAAAATCATAACTTCTTTGCTGGTCAATGAATCTTAACTTTTTTAACCTTAAACTCTATTTAGTAAACTATGAAATTATTTATTCAAGCTTGTATATGTTATACTACAGAACATATTTCAACAGGGTTACACCCTCCCCCTTTTAAATGTCTGCGTGTCCTCATCAGACACTAATAAACTAACAAAGGAGTCCTAAGGGCCTAATAACTAATGTGTATAGTGTTTTCCTATTTTAATGACTATCCCTCTGTGTACTATGGTCAACGGCTCATCTCTGGATTTACCAGGCTCATCATAGGTAAGTCTTATAGCTGGTTTGACAGTTCTCTTAGGTCTAGGCTCAGAGCTGGGCTGTCTTCTATCCTCTTGGACTTCAGATACCTCTTCTTCAGACTCTGATCCAGCTTCACTTGTCTCGTCCGGAGCTACTTCTGACTCACACTCCTCATCCTCAGGTTCCAGTTCACAGTTGTGAGCAACCTCTTCTGAGTCTGAATCAATTTCATGAACATGTTCAGCTGCAAGGTCATTCTCTTGTTCTGTCTCAGGGTCATCTGCTACTTCAACTACTGGCCTGGCAGTATTTTGCACCCTTGGGACAAGCTCTCTCCAAGTGACACAGTGAGGAACATAATACTCCCTGTCCGAGGATGAATCAGAAAATTCCTGTAACTCTTGAGTCTCTTGTCTTGAGTCCCTTCGACTTCTCTTACTAGTGTCTGCTCTGGTCTTAGGTTTTATAGGCGGATCAGCATCCTGGTCAGTGCGTGGCATTCTCACCAGCTGTCCAATCAGAAGAAGGTGATCCCTGTGGATAGTCTTTGTCCCTAGCCTTCCATCCTCCCGTTTAATCTTAAACACAGGAAGGTTTCGCATCTTTCCAACGACAACATACGGATCAGGACTCCACTTGCTTTCCAGTTTGTGCTTTCCTCTCAGGCCTAGATTTCGGAGCAGTACTCGGTCGCCAATTTCTATGGACTGAAAACTAATCATACAATCATACAGATCATACAATCTCTTGTTTCTCTGATGCCGTTTGTCTGCAGCATCAGAGGCTAACTTGTAGGCTTGCTTCAAGTCTTCCTTCAGCTTTGTGACATATCGAGTGTGAGATGCCTCTTCTCTGCCATCTGGGGACGTTCCAAAGCACAAGTCCACAGGAAGTCTCGCCTCTCTGCCAAACATCAGATGGTAAGGAGAATACCCGGTGGCATCACACTTAGTGCTGTTGTACGCGTGGACCAAGTGAGGCACATGCTCACTCCACGTACGCTTCTTCTCCCAGCCTAATGCACTTAGCATAGAGAGCAGAGTTCGGTTGAACCTTTCTGGCTGCGGATCTCCTTGCGGATGATACGGCGTTGTCCTCGACTTGCGTATCCCCATCAAGTTCAACAGTTCTCGGATCAAACGGCTCTCAAAATCTCTCCCTTGATCCGAATGAATCCTAGAAGGCAATCCATAGTGTATGAAATATTTCTCAATTAGGACCTTTGCCACAACCTGGGCCTTCTGACTTTTAGTTGGGAAAGCCTGAGCGTACCTCGTGAAATGATCGGTGACCACTAAAACATTACTTATGCCTTTAGAGTCCGGCTCCATGGAAAGAAAATCCATGCACACTAAATCCATAGGCCCATGGCTTACAATCTGGTGCAACGGAGCAGCTCTCTGTATAGAGGTCTTGTGAGTGACACACTCCCCACAGTTCTTGATGTATTCTTCCACCTGCATCGACATCCTAGGCCAAAAAAATCTACTTTGGAGCAGATCAACAGTTCTTTCCTGTCCAAGGTGTCCCAGGTCATCATGCATGGCCTTCATAACCAACTCCCTGAACTCTCTCGGCAGAAGGAGTTGACTGATCACCTCTCCAGATGGTTTCTGGCTGTGCCGGTAGAGTAATCCATCTTTCATTTCCAGCTTTCCCGTTTCTCTTTTCAATCTGGACAACTCAGGACTCATGGTCCCCTCCTCTTTCCAGCGCCCATGCTTGATGGCTTGGATGACCGGTCCAATGGCTTCATCCTCTTCCTGAGCCTTCCTGAGACTCAGTTTGGACATAAGTTCCAGGGACTTTAACTCCATGTGTGTGGGAAATGCATACAGGTCAGGGACACAGTGGGGAGATGCTCCAAGGTGAGCAACACAGACTAGCGTACTGCGTGCAGACTCTGAGATGCAGATTCTCTGGCAGATAGTTCTCACACCAGACTGAGGTATAGTCACCCAGCTCTTGTCATCCTCCTCTAGCATGTTCCTTGACAACCCGTCGTCATCAATGTTCTGGCAACCTGGGCGATACTGCACATCAAACTCGTACGTCGATAAGGCAGCTAGCCACCTATGCCCCACTGCATTGAGCTTAGCTGTGGTCAGCACGTACGTAAGCGGGTTGTTGTCAGTACGTACTGTGAATCTTGCCCCATACAAATAGTGGTGGAATTTGTCGACTACTGCCCACTTGAGTGACAAAAATTCCAGTTGATGTATGGGGTAATTTCTCTCAGCAGAGCTGACTTTTCTGCTCGCAAAGGCAACTGGTCTCAAACCTTCCGGATGTTCTTGATAAAGAACAGCACCAAGACCCTTCAAGCTAGCATCCACATGCAGGATGTATGGATGTTGTGGATTGGCAAATGCCAGGACAGGTGCATGTGTCAGACAGTGAATTATGTGATGAAACGCATCGGTACAGGATTGGTTCCATCTTTTCCCAAACGGCTCCGACTCTTTCAAGTAGACTTTGTTCACCTCTTCGGCATACTTCTTTCTCTTTTGAGTTGGAGCATATCCCTTGGTGAGTTCAGTCAACGGTCTAACAATTTCAGAATAGTTCTGTATGAATCGGTGATAATAACCGCAAAATCCTAGGAAAGATTGTAACGTCTGGAAGCCCTGAACCACAATGTGGAATATATAAATCTCAGATCCTTGCTGACCTTAAGTTCTAGATTTTCCTCTCTCCTAAAACTTCATCCTCTGGTTTCAAAGACTGTTTTTTATTTTTTTTCACAAGAGGCAACACAAAAAGGAAAAAAGAAAAGCTTAACTAGCATTAGCATGCAATACCAATCTCGACTACCAGGTTCCACTATCAGAAAGCACTGAGTCAGTTGGTAATGTATTGTGCTGTGGTATTTTAACTGTACATGATCAGATCTGTCGATTGGCGTGTTGAGCTTCTGTGCATTTGGACCTGTATTAGAATTTAAATCTGGGGAAATAAACACGTTTTTTCTGTTTCTGCTGATTAGTAATGTCTTCATTTCTGAAGGAGACTGTATGAGAACAGCTGCTAGTAATGTTCATTTGTACTGTATAATGTACTGCTAAAAAATACATATTTTAATTACAGAATATACCTCTGTTGACCCCTGCTACAACTACACTGTGCTGGACAATCCATGGAGAGCCACTAACATATATGCTTCAGGCAGTAATTGTGACCAGTATGTCACCTGGAGCGGCTGGTATCGTCTCTTCATTAACAACACGAGCGCTCACATCCCAGACACGTGTGTTGCTCAGTATAGCTGTGGCACTGCTGCTCCACTGTGGATTCGTGGTGGACACCCAAACATAACAGATGGAGTCGTCACTCGAGATGTCTGCGGTCACTATTACAATTACTGCTGCTTTTTTGGGTCTTTTCCCATTAAAGTCAAAGCCTGTCCAGGCAATTATTATGTCTATGAGCTGGTTAGACCAACTTTCTGCTATTCAGCATACTGTGCAGGTAATTATATTTACACATGATATTTGTCTTTCTGCTTATTAATCACTATTCATCCAAACTTTCAGATGTTACCAGAATTAACATGAGCTCTCTCTCTCTCTCTCTCTCGCGCGCCCTCTCTCTCTCTCACATCCTCTCCTCTCCCTCTCTTCTCTCGGTCTCTCATCTCTCTCCCTCGATATTAGATATATATAGAATATAGATATATATATATATAGTGTGTGTGTGTGGTGTGTGTGGGGCTTGTGTGAGGGCACTTTGAGATTTATCATAGTTTTTTCCAAGCACATTGAACCATTCCAACCACATCAAATCGTAATACTACGCTTAATTTTGTATGTATTCATTTATAAAGGAGCTAGAATTGTCCATGAACGGAAGTGGGAAAACTTCCTTATACTTGCTATACAGAATATCTAGGATGTTTTCATTTAGATAAAATGATCCAAGAGAGATTTACTCCGACTGAAAAGTCAAAATTTTAAATACCTGAAAAATATGCAAAACTAATGCATAACGAAATTAGAAAGTTAAAGAGGTGGTCATATATGCTTTGTTGAAAGATCAGTGTATTTGGTGTAACGGAATATGTTTACATGCTTTAATGTTCAAAAAACACAATTTTTCAAATATGGTACATTATTGTAGGTCCTCTATGCCTCTCTCAAACGCTTTGTTTTCTAAAAAGTCCCTCCTTCCGACAAGCGCAGTCTGCTCTGATTGGGCAGCTGAACCAGTGCATTGTGATTGTCCAAGCACTCGTTGGAAATGTAACGCCCTTACCATAATCGCTAGCTTCATCTTTCAAAATAAACGTAAAGACAGAGCCCGAAAGGGAAAAGAGTCGTGTGACAGACACAGTGATGAAGTTGGTATGTGTTTGCAGTACACATCACGGTTAAGACAGCTTGACTCCACTTGATGTTCCCCCCCCCTCTCTCTCTCTCTCCTCTCTCACACACACACACAAACTCACACACACACACGCACACACACACACACCACACACACCACCCACACAAACACACACATGCATGTGCAAAACTCTGCATTTGAACAGTCCATAGCAAATACTTAAACTAATAACAAAGCATACTTACAGTTGCTGATTCAGAAGCGCCATATTGTCATAGCAAAGTCAGATTTACCTCCTCTCCTAGGTTCACGAAACGTCGTCCATAAAATGCATTGCTGTTCTTTTGTAAGTAATCTTAAAGATTCCTAAAAGCATCTACTTCTGGAAGGCCAAATAAAGTGCTTTTGCTTTCGCCTAGAAACACACAGCGTCTCCCTGACATGCTGCTTCAACACTAACTGCGGTTACTGAAACCACCCTTCTTTCTTTGCGTGCACATTTGGAAAAATTACGCAAATATTTCCACATAGTGAAGGAGATATGTGGGGGCGTGTTAGAACAAACCATTTTAGGGGGGCGTGGCAGAGTCATAAATTTGATAAAGAATATCTCTTTGGATTTTGAGACTTTATTCTTTGCAACTTCAGGAGCTTATCTATTCACAACGCCTGTAACACTTGAATCGGAAACTTAATTGCATCATATGACCCCTTTAAGACATGATCATTGGACAGCAAAATACTCATTGGGTCAGCAGGGTCAGAAAAAAACAGGTGGAGAAGAAAAGATGCATGTTAACTGCAAAATAATTAAGAATTAATGTGAAGAATTAGGTGTAAAACCATCAGGAAACGTTTAGTCTCCAGCGCCACCATTTTCCAGAATTGCAACCTTCCTGGAGTCTCCAGAAGTGCAAGGTGTCAGGTTCTCAGAGACTTTTCTTGGGTAAAAAATCCTTAAAAATGACCCCTACTTAATAAGGATAACATTCTGAAGTGTTGTGAAATACACAAAGACTAATTTTTATAGGCTTTATAGACAGATAAGTTGAGAGTTACTCTTGAAGGGCCAGCACCACATCCTCTTATACCACTGTTTGAAGAATTTCTAGTTTTAGGAGCTCATTTTTGTCAATCTCTGTAAGACACACTTTTCAGGGTAGGAGATGGACTAAAAATTATCTCCCAAAACTTACTGCCAGATTCTGAAACACTAAGCCTAAGAGTTTCAGATACACAAAGTAGTGTTTAGATTAATTTTATGTACAGAAATATTCTTTGTTTAGTTGACTCAAATGAAGTTCACAGTGATACTGTAATCACGTTATTAACACAGCATAAATATTAGTTATTGTTTTGTTTTCTTTATGGTTTAAGGCAATTTACAATGAAATTATTGTTTCCATTGTCATTTTTTTAATTTCAGATTATCTATGCTTTAATTCAACAGTACTTTTCTATTTAACAGACATTTTTCCCTAATGCCAGAAAATTGCAGTTTTTTATGGGATTTTTTTTTTTGCAGTGTATTCTTCCGTTGACCCCTGCTACAACTACACTGTGCTGGACGATCCATGGAGAGCCAACAGCAGTCGCCTATCAAACTCCTACAAGTGTGACAGTGATCTCACCTCGAGCAGCTGGTATCGTCTCTTCATTAACAACTTGAGCGCTCAGATCCCAGACACGTGTGTTGCTCAGTATAGCTGTGGTACTGATATTGCACTGTGGATTCGTGGTGGACACCCAACAGTTGAGGATGGAGTCGTCACTCGAGATGTCTGCGGTCACTGGAGCAATTACTGCTGCTTTTTCGGGTCTTACC
>JADLZN010003293.1:0-66135 GCA_018155175.1 Sinocyclocheilus anophthalmus | reverse complement strand
AAAACTGCATATGGATATATCTAGGATGCATAATATTGTTATTCACAATAACCATACATAAATTCCTTATAACAATGTTATTAATTTAAAAAAAAAATTAAATGTTGTAATATATTTGTAATATAAGTGACAAAAATCTGAAGAAACAATTTTATTTTGCTCATCATATTTTTGTTTTGGTAAAATATTTCACATTTGTTGGTTGTTAAAAAAAAGTTACACATTACTATAGAAATATCCATATGCACTCAATTATATATTACTTATGAACTTGTCATTTATTTAGATAAATTAGCATTATTAACATTTAAGAATGAACATATTTTAATGTTTTTAAAAAAAGACTCTTTACACTCACCAGTGCTACATTTATTAGATCAAGTAATAAAATCTGTAATACTGTGCATGTATTTTAAAAAGTAATTTACTGCATTTTTCGCATCATTACGCCAGTCTTGTTATCCCATGATCCTTCAGAAATAATTTTAATATTCTGATTTGCTGCTCAAGACAGGTATCATTTAATCACAGCTGAAACGTTGTGCTATAGGGCCTGCACGCTTATGACCAAATCATAATGTATGATTATTTACAATTCGTATTCGCGATTATATCCAGTCGATACTTCACAATTTACATCTGAATGAGTTCCCCTATACCCCAATTGTTGAGGAACTGCAGCGTATTTTTTTTATTGGAATTAATCAAACAAGCTGAAAACACAACCTGAAAAAATCATTTAGTGCATGTTCTCTAGTAGTAAGCTGCAAAATGTCAAATATACATCGGATTGGTTTCTTCTTTAAATTATAAAAAAAAATGAAATCAAAAAATTATCAAAAAATTATGAATGGGTTTATAAGGTATACTCAAAACTATGGAAAAACTCTTAAGATAACATGTAGAAAGAAAAAAAACATATCTTAAGTGTGCTGAATAACATAAGTGGACTTTGAACGATTAATTGCCTCTTTGAACGATTACGTAATTGTGGCACCCATAATTGTAATCGCGATTAGAAATTTGATTAATCGTGCAGCTCTTATTGTGCTACATAATATTTGTTGATTAAATATTTATAGTTTCATAAACAGAAATAAATATTCATTTCTCATTTCACCCACCACTGGGAATTTTGGACTACAGCTGTTTCTGCATATTGCTCCATTTCCCAATCGCCATAACTCACTCATCCACTGTGAATCACTTGAAAACTTGGAGCCATTGGGTCATTATTGTGGTTTAAGGATTGAGTGCAGAGCAGATGATAAGCCCGAGAAACAATAGAAACACTTTTTAGGTCAGACACCTGAGGAAGTTACCAATGATACTATTGACAACACTCATCCGGGTCTTCTTCCAACTGCTATGCAAACACACCTGCGTGTTTTTGTTCGCCTGCAGTGCCGCAACCAGAAACAGTCAGGGCCTCTGAGGTCACGGCCTGAGAGTCTTTCTCATGTTTCTTTGTTGTGCAACATTGAAGCACCATGCTGTAATCTGACAATACCATTCAAAACTGTCACATCAGCAACTCTCACTTCCTCAAAACATTTCCTGTGGAAAGTCGAGTGCGGGAGAAACCTGAAAAGGTTGGCACGGCATGTCAGTGAACTGGATGCCTGGAAGGCCCCTCCTCTGAAAAAACAACATCCTCAAAAAACCTAGAAAATCTGGAAACAACAGGCAACCACTTTACAGCTCCAGATCGGGTTGAGCTCTGTTTCACATCAACAGATAAAAAGGGCTACTTTACTAAACAGTGCCACTTTTCACACAGATTTTCACCAGAAAAGCACGCTTTATTTAATAAACACATGCAATCCTGCTTAACCAGGTGCTAACTAGACTGAAATAGTACTGCGCTGAGAGTATTTAAATAAAAACTGATATTATTCTATTCACAGAAAAACAAGTTGAATTTTGTGTAATTTATGCTTAAATTGTTGTTTACTATTTTAACATTTAATTTAAAAAAATGTTTGCGTATATTCTCTACGTAAGGGATAATCAATGGCTAGCTGTGCATTAAAGGATTTTAAATGCACGACGTGGAGACAAAGAACCGGTTTGCCTCACCGACTTTAGGGCATTTAAAATCCTTTTATATGCACGGCTTATGAGCCGTTGATTATCCTGCTTATTCCATGGTCATTTGCCAAGTTATAGATAAGTTAAAACTAGTATTGCTCTTTGCAGCGCAATATTTGACTGGAAGGGTAAAAATGATGGTTATTTTTGTCAGTTACGGCTCGTTAGCGCTAGCGTTCTGCCTGCTTCAAATCAGACACAGAGATGAAATAATGTGGTAAGATCACATTTATTTGAATGAATTATAGCATGTATTTCAATGACTATCGACTTTGGAGAGGAGGGAGAGAGAGAGAGAGAGAGAGAGCTGACAGTTGTGTGTACCCGCGTGCTGCGTCTGCGCATCTCTCTTGTAGCGTCTCGACCAATCTGACACACTAATTTTTATTTGATTTAACAAATCAATTATTCATTAGATTAACAAATCGTCACAGTCCCCTCAATCAATAAACGGATGCCAGGATTTCTGCTGAACACCATCCCACCTTGGTCACCATGACAACTAATCAGGATATCACTGGTTTTATGACCCCCCAGGAATGTGAGTAGTATGACCCACTCATTGTCCAAGAGAGGCAGAGCAAGAACTTTGACCTTTTCTACTAATAATTCATAGGAAAACCTTTCTTGATTGAATACACCTATCCTTAGGTCCAGTGGGTATACAATACTGTTCTTGTATATTGTATGTGTAGTGATGCTGTTAGGCATGTTATGCTAGACCACTAGTTATAATACGACTCCCTGATAATGCTTGGGTTCTCTATGAATTCATTCTCGGATGATCTAACTAGAGGCATATACATGCGGATATCCTATGCAACCATATTGAGTCCGAAGAATATCATTTACTAATGGTGCATCACAACCCAACGCGAATACATAGTGTGCAAATTACCTTGCTTTCAAACAAAGGGCCATAAAAATTCCCCAGTATCTCAGAACTCCCACTTGTGATTCCGGACTTCCTCATTGGACAAGTCCTTCTTGAGAGGCGTGAATCTTTGCAGGTTTTAAAGGCCACACTTCATGTGACCCGCTCCAGTCGGTGGTTCGGTCGGATGCTAAGATGAAGATGTGAGAAAACGCTTCAGGATACCAAAGCATTGTGCCAGGCCTTTCTTCGGCCTTGTCCTTTCCATTCTTCAAGTTACTCTGACGCAAACTGGTTCATTCTCATCAACCAACTTCAGCAAGATATTGGGCCTTAAGATTTGCATCAGGAATCTCTTTCAGACATACGAGACTCGCAAGTATCAAACTTAGTTTTATTAATTTGATACATTAAGTATCAGTTACACCTTTTTACAAGGTGTGTTTGAAATAAGAATCTGACGCTTCCCTCAGGTGAAGATCTGCTGAATATGCAAATGGTTCAATAAATTTCATTCCTTATGTCTCTTTCTTTAGTGTTAAACTTTAACCATTTCCTATACCAACTGTATGTGTGTGTGTATGTGTATGTTAGGACAGATTAGGTAGGATGTTAGACCAGTTTATGTGTTTATGTAGTTAATTAGACTAGTTTAAGTGTTTATGTAGTTATAAAACCTTACTTGTATCACACTTGAAGTTGTTCATCGTTTGCTCATAACTGGAATCACTTAATCATGCAGATTTACAGGACCATGGAATAATTCACTCAAATAAGGTCGTCAACTGAAAATAGTGTTATAACCATTTAACTTACACAACTCTCTAGTAAACTTCATTCTTATTGGTGAATCATGGCATTCTGCAATCAGATTTCATAATATTCACCGTCTTCCAAGTATACCAGACGCTCATTCGGTGTAACTCAAACTGGCGCTAATTTAAAGAGATAGTTTAGCCAAAAATGGAAATTCTGTTATCATTTACTCACACTCATGTCATTCCAAACCTGTACGAGTTTAGTTCATCTTCATAACACAAATTAAGATATTTTTAATGAACCCAGAAAAATTTCTGCACCTCCACTGAAACCCTATATTTTACCAAAACTTTGACGCTTTAAAAGGTTTATAAAAACATCCATATAAATCAAATGGTTTAATCGGTCTTCTGAAGAGACACTATTGATTACACGATGAACAGATTTAATATATAGGCTTTTGTTCACATTTAAACATTGATCAATGTACTTACTGTAGAGCACATAAACTATGGTAAACAGAAGTTGCTTGTTTGATGCGAAGAAAATAAGTTTTTTGCTTCAAGCAAGTGCGGTTGAGCTTCCGTGTTTACCATGTTTAACGTGCTCTATGTATGTGCATTGATTAAAGACTTGCATGTGGATTACGTTTTTTTATGTTTTTATTAACTTTTTGAAGTATCAAAGTTTTGGTAAAATGGAAGGACTGAAATATTTCAGATTTCGTTACAAATCCCCATTTGTGTTTCAAAGATGAACAAAAATTTGGATCATGGAATGACATGAGGGTGAGTAAATGTTGACAATTTTCAGTTTTGGCTAAAATAACCCTTTAAATGTGTCTATTCATCACATCTCGGACTCGCTCTGTCATTTCATACCAACACAACTGCTGCCATTTTGTAGGACTGTAGTGAAAATGACATGAAAATTAAGTAGGCCTATCGTTAGCTTTGGTATTTGTAGTCTAGTCGTTATGTGGAGATATGGCCTCATGTCCATTTTTGCACAAACTTCGTCAAATTCCTTCATGTGCTTTACGCAAATGGTTTGGTATATCAAAAAGCTTTTAATAACTTTTTGCCAGCATTGTCTGAAGATGATCACACTGTCTAGAATGAGAATGAAAACTATATTTTTCAGAAAATTCTAAATTGCGAAAAATCTTGACCTGTAGAAATTTATGAGCCAAGGAATCAGAAGAAAAACAAATTTTGCTTCTAAACCTACAGTTCAATTTTTTTTGCAGAAATATGAGAGCAAATTTGGCCTATTGGGGGCGCTAGAGAGTTTGAGATAGAGACAAATTTGCTACGGTTAATGTTGAGATTGTCCTGTATTAGTGTGCCAAATTTCACAACTTTCCCTTAAGTGGTTCTATGGGCTGCCATAGACTTCCAGATCGGAGGAAGAAGAAGAATGACTAACAGATACAATGGGTGCCTAAGCACCTTTGGTGCTTGACCCCTAATTACTGTAAAGACCCCATATACAGCAAAGTTTCGCATAGGGGGAAAGCGATGCTCAAAACACACAAGCAGCGATATACTGTATTGTTAGCGAACATCCAAATGCCTCCCACACTGCTGAGAGCAAAGTTTAAGTGATATAGGTGTGTGCTGCACGCTTTTTTTATTGGCAAGTAGCTGCATAAGAAACAAAATAATACAGACATTTTTGTAAAATAAACACTTACATGTATCCAGATATGTGTGTAAATGAGCACATTTTAAAATACACCAGATAGCGGTAGTGTGCTGTATCCTCAACCAACAAGTTGAGGAACTGCACCGTGTGAATTGTATTCAACAGATTTTGTGGGCACGTCTGTGCGGTTACCTTATTTGCATAATTACTATAGTGACTCAGGCCTTAAAACCGTGTGCAAATAAACAGCACTATCAGCAGGCACAACTCATTCTGATGTCTGAAAGAAACGCAGACTAATGAGCATGCGTTTTAATGCAAGTTCGTGGTAATAAGGTTGGAGAGGGACAGACTAAACAAATGTGACGCCCTGTTAAGACCCAACTTCTTAAATCAATGCTCTGGGTTCCAGAACAATCCGCCTACACTCTCCGATCCCAACAGAAGCGATGGGTGCTTTCCCACACTGCGTGACAGCAGGGCTATTCACAGACTTCAATCAGCTGTCTTTTTAATAACCCACAAATCAGTTATTATAGGATCCGATTCTTGTTTGCACCAAATTCAGCATGTCCGAATATTTTTTATTGATGGATTGTCAAGCAGGGGAATGGGAAAGTTGTTGACTTGGACTGGATATAGACAAGGGAGTGGCTCTCATGTGGTGATGCAGGCTGATTTGGTTTAAGAGCCTGTAGTGTTTGGCAATTGAATTGAGCCAATAATCATGCAGACATGCAGTTTTTCCAACAATCTTCTCTCGAATACTCTCCATCATCTGGGAAAATATTTGTGAATGTCTCATTGATGTTGTAAAGCTCACTTGCTGATTTGTTTTACACATACTGTACTTTTCCTCAGTCACAAGTAGAATGTGCAAAACTATATGCTTTCATCGGTGGGTTGTCTGAATGACTGGTCGGGTTTAAAGATGCCTATGTAATTACACTGATTTAAGGTCAGATCCAGCGCACTGATCAGATGTGTTTTTCAGGGGGCGATCACAGAGGATTCATTTTTTGTGTTTAAAATCTACTTGAACCTTTGCACAATCGTCAATTTGCATTAGATAGGGGGAAGAAAGAGTCATAAATTATCGTTTGTGTGATGCACTCACGTCAAATCCATCGTGCAGTGCATAATCTACTTCTATTCCTCATCGCAAAAGGGCTACTTACATATGCCAATTTATACAGTAAAAGAAAAAGTTAAAAGTTACCTTATCATATAAAGGTGAAAAACTGTACATTTTAACTGTTAATTAGTGTCAAATCTATGGGTTTTACAAATAAATATGAAATATGAAAACGGCAATTCCCAAAAAGCCCTGCATAACACGTTTTATATAAATAATGTTGTTTCTTCTCATTTTTGCTATCAGTAATGTACATTTTGTTACATTTTCCCTTTTTTGCTATTGCTTTAGGTCATTTTTATTTTCTTATCTTACATTTACTGGTGTATGCTTGTTAGTTTTCTTATGTTGATTTTGTTTATATATATGACATTGATTGTTTAGTAATCCTGCTGTAGGTGTGGGGGATTGGTTGAGCATGTCTTCTAGTTTGTGTATGTGTTGCGTACATGTTTTGCATGGTTGTATTGTTTATGTTGTAATATTTAGTTTTTTGTTTCTGGACCCCCTTGAAAATGAGATGCCACATCTCAAGGGGCTATCCTTTCAATAAATTCAAATTCTGTTATTTAGTTAATATGTTTGCATTATTTAGTGTGTATTAGGGTTGGGCGATGTCAACAAAATTGGCATCGGACGATGTCTATAGTGAAACATCACGATGGACGATGACATCGGCGGCGAGGGGGTTGGCGTTGGAGTTAGGGGCTGTGCCCGAAACATCAATCCTTATAAGGCACGGAAAACAAATAACTATTCCTAACACCGTGTCAACACCCGGTCGAGGTTGTTCGGACAACATACTATAGAACCAATATCTATACCTATTCTCGCAGATTTCATTATATATAGCATCCAGTGTATTAAGAGTCATAGACATCCGCGCGGCATCGTCTATCGGCCCAACCCTAGTGTCTATGTTAGGATCTGATGGTGTTTTGTCTGTCATGTGACCCTGTGCACTATATAAGTATCAGCTATGATTTATATACAGGCTACTTACGATGAACTCTGATTCATTATGTTGTTTTCTACTGTGCCACCTGTATTATGTTAATTTTGGTGTTAATCAGTACATTTTAAGGTAAAATATACATTTTGGTAGTTTAAGTAAATCGGTATAATAAATATATTAGGTATCAACATGCTATCATGTCATACTCGAAACACTGTCATTTTGTATTATTTATGGTGAATTTCAGCTGCTGTTTTTATGGTAAATTTAACAGGATATTTTTTTACACCGTAGTTGCTTGCAGAACAAACCTTACCTTAATTTACAACTTTTAAACCTCGGATTTGTGATATGTTCATAAAGCATCTTCATAATTTAAAAACATTGAGAAAATACCTAGAAATAAATATTGGTCACACTTTTTTAAAGGTCCAATTCTCGCTATTAACAAACCATTAACTACGACTTTTGCCTCAATAAACTCCTAATTTGCTGCGTATTAGTAGTTAGTAAGGTAGTTGTTAAGTTTAGGTATAGAATTAGGGATGTAGAATTATGGTCATGCAGAATATGTGCTTTATAAGTACTAATAAACAGCCAATATGTTAATAATAGGCATGCTATTAAGCAACTAGTTAGAATTGGTCCCTATAGTAAAGTATAACCAAGATATTTATTTCAAACAAAATCAAGTCTCCAGAAATGGAGGCGATAAAACAAAGTGAAACGAAGTCTTTTTTCTTAGTGAATTACACAAAATAGCCTTCTTATCAATGTACAGAGGAGCACAGAAGTGAATCACTGTGGCCTTTTTTTACACACAGACGGTGGGGGAGCCCAAGGCCTCACAACTGAACTGCTGTCTGCTCACGCTACAAGCGCTCGAATCACATCTGACCCCAAAAGAAAACACATTAATCTAAAGCCAGTAGCTGATGTCTAATGGAAAAAATGGTATTAGATCCAAAGCGAAAATGGTCAGTAAATCTGCTGATCTGTTATTATTTATGTGTATTGGCCTCATATAAATAACAAGCATGAAGCAGTAGCCGAGAGCAACAACTGTACTATTCTGGACCATAGTCAACATCTCAGATTCAACTATGCAAGCAGATACAAACTGCTAAGGTGTGGGCCTCTTGTCTACAACTTCAACAAAAGACCTCAAAGGGAGTTTCCATTCCCAAGGCCAAAGAAAAACACATTTTCTCAATAACTGGCTGTCGGAGAACCAATAAAACCCTGTCTTAATCAGTTCCTCTTAGCTACAAAGTACAACAACAGCTTGAAAAGCAGACATCCTTATTTGAGGTGCTAAGAGACGTCCAAGTTGCAATCAGTATTTGTAAACTAATTTTACAATATTATGCAAATGTAAACACTTAAAGAAGGTGTTTACTCAAAAATATAGTTTCATCATTTATTTACCCTCATGTAGCTACAAAAGAAAATATGACTTTCTTTTGTGAAACAAAAAAAGAGACTCTGAAGTAGGGATGTTGCAATGTAGCGACAACTGTGGTATTTTTCTTTTCAAAATTTCTATAGACATTGCAATAATATTTGTTAACGTGAATCATAGCGTTCGATTTTATCATGCCATTTTTCCTTTTCAAAATTCCTATAGAATATTGCGATAATATTATTATCGTCATTGAGAGCATTACTTAGTTATCATGGCTTTTTCTTCTCAATTTCTATAGATATTGTAATAATATTGTTAACGTGAATCATAGCGTTGGAGTTTGTTATCATGGTGTTTTTTCTTTTCGAAATTTCTATATATATATCGTGATAATATTGTTAACATCATTCAGAGCATTAGACTTAGTTATCACGGCATTTTCTTAAAAGTTCTATAGATATTGTCATTATGATATTGTTAATGTGAATCACAGCATTGGATTTTGTTATCATGACATTTTCCTTTCAAAGTTTCTATATTGTATATTTATATTCTATATTGTAATAATATTACTGTTAACATGAATCATAGCATTGGGCTTATTTATCATGCCTTTTTTTTCTTAATTTCCAATAGATATCACAATAGTATTGTTAACATGAATTATAGTTATCATGACATTTTCTTTTCATTTCTTTCCTATGGATATAACGTGACTTTATGGCATTTTTCTTTTCAAAATTTCTATAAATAATATCGACTGTGGAGCTCTAGAAATTATAAAAGAGCACCATAAATGTAGTCCATATTGACTTTTATGCTTTATTTCAAGTCTTTTTAATCCATGATATCTTTGGGAGATATCATAATAGAACAGACACAAAATTTGAGTAGCTGTGTGAAAAATTCACAAAAAACATTCATTTGATTTCAAGATTATCACTTGTGCCTGTTCAAATGTGGCATCTCAAAGATATTCAAGTTATTGGTTCTCCTGTGCCTTGCGACAAATCGAGATGTAATTTTATTTAAATTTGAACGCAAGCATGAATGAATGGCAATATTTGTACTATTATCTGGTTTTTACACAACTTGACACCATCCACAGTCATTGTATGGAAAAGGGCAGCACGAACATTCTAATAAACATCTGACTCGGTGTTCATACAAATGAAAGAAAGTCATATGAATCTGAAACAACATAAGGGGGAATAAATGATGACAATGTTTTCATTTCTGGGTGAACCATCACTTTAAGCATCAGATAAGACCAAGGATGGAGAGAGAAATGCAGAAAGAAGAGATAAACAGGGTGAGGCTGTAAAAGGGCCATTCTTTCCCCACATAATCCCAAGAGATAGAAAAACAGAGATTGTGTGCATGTGTGAGAGAAAGATACAGAGATTAAGTGAGTTGGAGAAAGAGTTACCGGTAACCCCACCTTGCCGAATGGAACAGTGGGATGTAAAGAAAGAGGTGTCTGGGGGTAAAGTTATAGGCCACAAACAAGTGCCTGTTAGATAACATGAGAACGGAGCCTGTATCTCTTTCCTAAAAGCTTTGCCCCAAAACTAGACCCTTTCCCGCTGTACAACTGGACATACGCCAGAGGATACTTGCTCAAGTCCATATATACAGTGACAGAAGACACGGGTCACTGCACAGCCACGGAATCAGAGATGTCATGGGATTCGCAGAAGGCCCAGACAGTTTTGTAGAGCGGGAGGATTGCGGTTTCAGCCCCCTGGTTAGAGTAATACAATCTTCTCCAAGATCAATGATGTAGTTCCAAAGAACCTACAACAGCTGCTTGTGTGGAAGGTCATAACTGATGCTCATTTGTCCCACATACCCTCTCGGAAAGCTCGGAACGATGGCTTCCATTAGCGAGATCAGAGAACAGCTCATCAGGGAGGGGTGAAACAGAAGAGCCTCTTGACGGGAATATCTGGTCTAAATTTCCACCATCGAATCCCTTTTACACAAAAACATTCTCCACAAAAATCAGTGTAGACTCCAGTTCTTACCATCTGCCTGATTCCACTGAGGACAGTGAACCTTCTCGCCCACATGTGTGGTGATCTGGTTAGTTAAAACCACCTGAGGGAGACAGAAAGAAAACATCTGTACATTCAGTCCAGTTCGAATGGATCACACAAAGATGAGAATAAACAGTCTGCTGTCACTATGGAAGTACTTAACAACTGTTGGCATCACTCCTTACATAATGGTATACACATGTGAGTAAAGAACAGGCAAACAAATTCTAGCAGGGCCCCCAGCATGACCATCATTTTAGCACGTATCACCTTAAAGGTGATCCAAGATGTTCATGTCTTTTCTCCATACAGTGGACTTAAATGGTAGCCAATGGGTTGAATGTCCAAATTGCTGTTTCAATGCAGCTTCAAAGGGCTCTACACGATCCCAGCCGAGGAATAATTGTATTATTGGTTAGTGAAATGATCTGTCATTTTCCCTAAACAAAAAAAAAAAAAAAAAAAAAAAAACACATTTTCTTGAGGACCTCACAAACAGATAAAAAGAAAACACGTCGATTAAGCATAATGCATCATACGATCATACTTGCTACTGACTTACATATCAAGTTGAAAGGTCACAGCTTGACGCATGCGTAAGTACCAGACCCAGTATCAATTAGCATAAGCAACCTTCGACAATCGAAAGATACATAGACACGCCTCATAAATTCTAATAGAAATAAAAGTGTAACACACATGTCTGGATGTGAAAATGAGATGTTTTCGCCCTACCCTACCTTTTTGAACCAAAGTACACAGATGAAGAACTAACCACGTAATGTGATTACGTAATGCGTGAAGACGCACATGCTCATCGCAGAGCTAGTGCAAGATGAGCATTTGATGTTAAAAAGTACATACATTTATTTTTCTTTTTGGAAACTGAATTGACGCCAAAAAAAAAAAAACAAAAAAAAAAATAACAAAAAAAAAAAAAAAGATTGTTTCAGCTAGATAGCTACTGACTAGGATAGTCTAAGCCTTTGAAGCTGCATTGAAACTGCAGTTGGACCTTCAACCCATTGCTACCCCTGCTGCTGAAGTCCACTATAAGGAGAAAAATACTTGAATGTTTTCCTCAAAAACCTTAATTTCTTTTCGACTGAAGAAAGACATGAATATCTTGGGTGACATGGGTGTGAGTAAATTATCAGGAAGTTTATTCTGGAAGTGAACTAATCCTTTAAAGCTCAGCGCTGACAGCCGACCAAGGAGCAGTATGTCCACTTACTAATATGCCAAGACCAGGCCAACCATTCACATGTTCAATACATCAATCGCTACGTGATAACACCAACAGGGTAACACATTGATTACAAAAAACTTAAAGGGTTCATATGATGCTGCTAAAAGAACATTATTTGGTGTAATGAAATGTGTTTTTATGCGGTTTAAGGTTAAAAAAAAACATTATTTCCACATACTGAACATTATTGTTTCTCTTCTATGCCCCGCCTTTCTGAAACGCGTCGTTTTTTACAAAGCTCTTCGGTCTGAAACAGCGAGGTGTGCTGTGATTGGCCAGCAATACAGTGCCTTATGATTGGCCGAATACCTCAATTGTGACGGAAATGTTACACCCCTTAACATACTGTGATGCCCTGTCCGGCTGAAGCGACGAGACAAAAACATTAAAACCAAATATAAATGAGGCATTTGTTGCATCCAGTGGGGACATAATTACTGATTATATTAACTTACCTGTCCTTTTACACGTTGCGTTGCATTGCATCGCGCCGCGTAAACATAAACTCTGTCTGCATTTGTGATCGGAGAAATGACAAACAAGCGCTACTTTACACTGCTCAATACTCGCGTTTGAATCATCAGTGGCACATCCTTTAAATGAAAACGTACTTACAGACTGTGAGTTAGAACTGCCGGCATTTTAGTCTAACGTTATTCTACCAGGATCAGTAAACAGTCCTCCTTAAAATGTGCTGCAAACATCTGGATATTTGGGTTAAACTGTACTGGAACAGTGTTGTAAATACAACAAAACCACTGATTTCTAGTCGTATCCTCTTTTGGAAGACCCAACAAAGTATTTTCGCTTTCACAACGAGAAACACAGCGGCCTAGCGTGATGGGGAAGCCCCGGTTTAGTGTGTGCTGAGGCCGGGATAGAGTGAGCTGATGCCGGGCTAGCGTGAGCGGAAGCCCAGGCTTAGCGTGAGCTGTGAGGCCGGGATAGAGTGAGCTGAGGCCGAGCTAGCGTGAGCTGAAGCCCCGGCTTAGCGTGTGCTGAGGCAGGGATAGAGTGAGCTGAGGCCGGGATAGAGTGAGCTGAGGCGCGGGTCGAAGTCGGCGCGCCCAGCGGATACCTGACAATGCTCGGCAACCACATGTGATCGCCCCGGGCTGACTCTCCGCTATCGCTCCTTTTTTGGAAGACCAAACCAAGTAGTTTCACTTTCACAACGAAACACACGCGTCTTCAGGACATGGCTGCAACGTCAACAATACTACAGCGAGAATAAAAGTTACGTCTTCTTTCTTTGCGTGCACATTTGGACTGCATTATGCTAATATTTCCATATAGTGATGTAGACATGTGGGGGCGTTTTAGAACGAGGCGTTTTAGGTAGGTGTTGCTGACTCTGAACTTTTTATAAAGAATATCTCTTTGGTTTGAGACTTTAGTCTTGCAACTTTACAGATCTTCTTTTGCACCAAGAGCTTGTAACACTCAAAAAAATTTAAATTGCATCATATGACCACTTTAACACATGTGCCTGTTGAAGGTCGGCAATCTGTTTTGTGCAGATTGAACGGCCTTACAGAGCGCAACAGTTTGTTCCGTAAGTAAAACGGCCATTTCATTTTTTCTCCCCACAGGAAAATAGTTTAAACACTAACAATAAACCTTTAAAAACAGCCCTTTACCCAATTTTTAGATGCTTTGTCAAACCCATTGTTCACACTAATTCAACTTAAATTCAATCTTGCCTCATAGCCGAATTCATGGTGAAAAACTACATTACATACCCATGATGCTGGACAGAACATTCCCACTCAGAGAGTGGCAGTGAGCAAAGGGGCTACAAGGCTATGTAGTCTGCCTGATGTCCCATGAAACTGTCTCCTGTGCCTCAAAATACTTTAAAATTTGCAAGCTGGCATTTTCTTGCATGTTTTAATGGATTGATGTCTTCTCAGTGGTTGATGGGACTGTAGCTCTTTCCCCTCACTAACGATGTTACTATATTATATATCTATATATATAATCGATATATATATTAATATATGTACATATGTTTTAATATTAAAAGTACAAATGTCTCCACATTAATTAATGGTAACAGATAATGTATGAATTGCGTGATATTCAGAGGTTTTTCTGATAGGGCTTTTCCAGAAATATGCACAAGGGACTGTTGCTTCCAACATGATCGATTTTAACTACTAATTATGGAGTTAATTAAAATATAGCAGTACGTCATTCACAGTACTTAAGCTTGCACGGAAAAAGACAAAAAGATAGAGCGAAAAATTGTACGATTACTTAGGGTCGAAGTTCTGATTTGATTAAACACAGTACTTGCACTGGTGTATATCTTACATGGCTCTCTTTCTCAAAAATACACAAATAAAAACAACCAGCCAAAACCTAAAACATTTCAACATTATTTTAAATGTATAAAGCTTGGGAGAACAAACTTAATAACCTTATTATGGTTTGGCTCTAGGTGCTAAAGTGTAAGGTTTTATTTTGGAAAGGTAATGGGTTGACCTAGTTTACGGTTATGAGCTTTTATGTGTGTGAGGGGGGCTATAACATAGTTACCTACCTCTAGGAGTTATCTAGCATGTGGTTTCATGTTGAGGCCCATTTCTACTGCTGTGGAAAGCTGTATTAAAACTCACTTGTCAGTGTCAAGCAGACATTTATTGCACTGATTTAAAAGACAAAAGCTATCTTTAAAATGAGCATGGCTGGAGGGGGACCACAGGCAAACTGCAGATCAGATGAGTTTGGGGTTGCAGCCTGGGATGTCCTCTGAGAACAGTCGAGTAGTTATTTTGAAATAAGGGAATGCCCAGTATTTTGTTGTAGCACACTATTTAAACTTGATCCCAATGTCAACAAAGCACAAAATTAGTCAATAAAATGATAAATTAATTCTAGTTTGCCTAAAGTAACTATAAACATGACCTGTAACCACATTTGTAATGCAACCCATATTAAATTATTGTTTGTTAATACAGCAGAGTCCGAACTAAAGTCTAAAAATCAGGAATTTTAAAATATAAAATTTGAGAAATACTATAAATAAGTTATGCTGCTGCCATTAAAGCAAAAAGGAGGCATGCAAAATACTAAAAAGCTTATGTTGACTGCTACTCTTTTGCCTTTTCAGCAAATTATATCATAATATTTCAGAATGTATTAATTCTTTAATAAAACTGTAATGATTATGTATTCCGTTTTAAATTAAAAAATGGCAAAAAATAAGCAATTAACAAATTTATATGGATTCCTTAGTATTTTATGCTTCTCTATAATATTTAATTATTTAATATTTTCTAACTGTTATTTGCTGCAACTATGTATTAAATACAAACAAAATTAAATAGAGTCAATTAACAATCATGATTTT
Organism: Sinocyclocheilus anophthalmus; assembly: GCA_018155175.1. Taxonomy (NCBI): domain Eukaryota; kingdom Metazoa; phylum Chordata; class Actinopteri; order Cypriniformes; family Cyprinidae; genus Sinocyclocheilus; species Sinocyclocheilus anophthalmus. Next base: position 50,626 of record JADLZN010003293.1, on the reverse strand, counting down.
CTGAGTAACTTTATATGTTTATCTATAATAATAATAATAATAATAATAACATTAGTAAAAATAAAAAATTATCATTTGCTGAAAATATGAATTAATTAAATCAACAAAAATAAATAGAAATACAAAAGCAATTAACAAATTAACATGAATTTCTTAGCATTTTATGTTTCTCTGTAACAACAACATTAGTAGTAGTAGTAATAATAATAATAACTTAAAATGTTTAATTATTTGCTGGGAAAAAATGTGTTGAACAGAAGGCAAAATAAATAAACATTTAAAAGCAATTAACATGACGTTGCTTATTTCATATGTTTCTTTCTTTCTCTATCTCACTCATTAAAATTTTAAAAAATATGTATTAAATTAGAAAGAAAGAAAAAATTGGACCCCACTGTATGCATTAATTTGTACTAGTGGATAAGAGTAGATAGAGCAAAACCTGATCCAGGATCAGCCCTCTAGCAGTTATACTCTTTATAAGCAGGAAGCGGAATCCTACCTTTCCTCTTCGAGATAAAAGTGAAGATCTTAGACTAGTGCGGAAATTCCCAAGATCAGATAACATGGACAAGGGGCAGGTTTTGTGTGAATGGGCCTAGAGCAGGGGTGCCCAAACATGATCCTGGAGGGCCGGTGTCCTGCAGAGTTTAGCTCCAACCCTAAACACACCTGCCTTCAGGTTTCTGGTATGCCTAGTAAGAGCTTGATTAGCTGGTTCAGATGAGTTTAATTGGGGTTGGAGCTAAACTCTTCAGGACACTGGCTCTCCAGGACCGAGTTTGGACTGCCCTGGCCTAGAGTGTTTTTCTAATTAATCTGGGCTCTCTGATGCCCTCTGGTGTTTAAAATATAGAGGTGACCTAAAATAAGGCACTGAAACTCATAAACGTAAATGTGTAGTGTAACCTTGTGGTTGAACGTATGTATTACAAGTGTAAGATTTTAGCAAAAGTCAGATATGCACATACACACAACCATGTAAACAGACTCACTGGGATGCAGAACGCCTGCGAGAGGTACTTCAGTACGCCGGCTTCCTGGCCCAGTAAGTTACTCCTGAACATTAGATTTCCCGGCAGCGACGTGTCAATCTCCTTCCTCACAACAGAAGCCACAGAATCCAAAATAAGAAGCCCAGCTCGACACGCAATTATGTCTTCCTCCAGACGCTCCAGCCTGTGCAACATCAATAAAACGCCCCACTAATATGTGTTCACAAGCTTAAATACAGCCTGGCATAACAAAAGAGACTATCATGACCTCCTTTATAATCATTTATGCAATAATGCTATAGTCAATCCATTTAAATTCAGGATTTGTATCATTGCATTTTCATTTTACATTTACCTATTTAGCAGACTTAAACCAAAAACGTACATATATATGTGTTTAGCGGATGTTTTTTTTATTGATTTTTTTATCCAAAGCAACTTCAATTGTATTCAAGGTATACACTACCATTACAATTGGGATAATTACATATATATAGAAAATAACATCAAATTTCATATAAACTCGCATTTGATGAAAGGTTTTGACTCACTTCAAATGTTGACTAGTGTGTGTGTGTGTTGTATAATCTATAATATTAATATATATCTATTATATTATATATTATATATGTATGTTATGTAGTTGTGTGTGTTTGTGTATATCTAAAAAAGACAACAGTTCTATTCTTAATTCTTAATTATTATTATTTCAACAAAACATTTTAGTGTAAATGTTATAATTTCATGGCACGGATTCCATTCCCTTGGAACCAAAACCAAAACATTGGTGTTGCTAGCGCCACACTCTATAGTTTGAGCTGATCCCCTAAAAGCTCTGCATAGAAATTAATAGAAATTAGAAATTAAATAGAAGCCGGAGTGTGATCAGAGGAAATGAATAAAAAGGAAAAAGACAGGTTTCATTTTTAGGCTTAACTGTTACTTTGAAAGTACAGTAAACTGAATGAAATATAATTAAATATGTATAGGTGTTTGGGAAGTGTTCCAACCTATTCAGGACATCTTGACAGGTCAGTTCCCTGAAGAGATGAACACGAGACGCCATCTCCAGCAGACGCTCCTTCACCGAGAAGAATTCTGGGAATCTGGCCTGTGCCATTTCGACCAATCTTAGAGAGGTAGATTGTTAATTTGAGAGAAACACAAAAAGGTCACACGAGAGAGAGTGAGCAAACTTTTTGAACACCTTTCAGCAGAGAATGCCGACTCTGTGTCGATGAAGATGACTCCACTGTCCAGACCTCCCATACTCCTCGGCAGAGTAGCCAAAACACTGAGCATAATACACAACTGAGACTTTCCACAGCCTGATGGGCCAGTCACCTGACGAACAACACAGACGTGTCATGATAGTTCACCCAGAAATAAAGACTGGCATAATTTATGCACTTTCATGTCATTCCAACTTTATATTTATCTGCTAATAAAGAACATTTTTTAACAATTTTATAAAAAAAGAAAAATAATAATATATATATATATATATAATATAAATATATATATATATATATAAATATATATATATTATATATATATATATTATACAGTAGGTACGAATCATTTTTCAGACCCCTTTAAATTGTTCACTCTTTGTTATACTGCAGCCATTTGCTAAAATCATTTAAGTTATGTTTTTTTCCTCATTAATGTACACACAACACCCCATATTGACGAAAAACACATAATTGTTGACATTTTTGTAGATTTATTAAAAAAAGAAAAACTGAAATATCAAATGGTCCTAAGTATTCAGACCCTTTGCTCAGTATTTAGAAGCACCCTTTTGATCTAATACAGCCATGAGTCTTTTTGTTAAAGATGCAACAAGTTTTTCACACCTTTTTTGGATTTTTGGATTTGGGGATCCTCTGCCATTCCTTTTTGCAGATCCTCTCCAGTTCTGTCAGTTTGGATTGTAAACGTTGGTGGACAGCAATTTTTATGTCTCTCCAGAGATGCTCAGTTGGGTTTAAGTTAGGGCTCTGGCTGGGCCATTCAAGAAGTTGTTGTCACAGAGTTGTTGTGAAGCCACTCTTTTGTTATTTTAGCTGTGTGCTTAGGCTTGTTGTCTTGTTGGAAGGTAAACCTTTGTTCCAGTCTGAGGTCCTGAGCACTTTGGAGAAGGTTTTCTTCCAGGATAACCCTGTACTTGGCCGCATTCATCTTTCCCTTTATTGCAACCAGTCGTCCTGTCCCTGCAACTGAAAAACACCCCCACAGCATGATGCTGCCACCACCATGCTTCACTGTTGGGACTGTATTGGACAGGTGATGAGCAGTGCCTGGTTTTCTCCACACATACCGCTTAGAATTAAGGCCAAAAAGTTCTATCTTGGTCTCATCAGACCAGAGAATCTTATTTCTCACCATCTTGGAGTCCTTCAGGTGTTTTTTTTAGCAAACTCCATGCGGGCTTTCATGTGTCTTGCACTGAGGAGAGGCTTCCGTCGGGCCACTCTGCCATAAAGCCCCGACTGTTGGAGGGCTGCAGTGATGGTTGACTTTCTACAACTTTCTCCCATCTCCCGACTGCATCTCTGGAGCTCAGCCACAGTGATCTTTGGGTTCTTCTTTACCTCTCTCACCCGATAGCTCAGTTTGGCCGGACGGCCAGCTCTAGGAAGGGTTCTGGTCGTCCCAAACGTCTTCCATTTAAGGATTATGGAGGCCACTGTGCTCTTAGGAACCTTAAGTGCAGCAGAAATTTTTTTGTAACCTTGGCCAGATCTGTGCCTTGCCACAATGCTGTCTCTGAGCTCTTCAGGCAGTTCCTTTGACCTCATGATTCTCATTTGCTCTGACATGCACTGTGAGCTGTAAGTCTTATATAGACAGGTGTGTGGCTTTCCTAATCAAGTCCAATCAGTATAATCAAACACAGCTGGACTCAAATGAAGGTGTAGAACCATCTCAAGGATGATCAGAAGAAATGGACAGCACCTGAGTTAAATATATGAGTGTCACAGCAAAGGGTCTGAATACTTAGGACTACGTGATATTTCAGTTTTTCTTTTTTATCAACTGACTGCAAAAATGTCAACAATTTCTGTGTTTTTCTGTCAATATGGGTGCTGTGTGTACATTAATGAGGAAAAAAAAAAAAAAAACTTAAATGATTTTAGAAAATGGCTGCAATATAACAGAGTGAAAAATTTAAGGGGGTCTGAATACATTCCGTATCCACTGTATGTGTGTGTGTATATATATATAATTTCCAAAACAAAACTTACTGACTATGGAGCTGTCAAAAAAACTAAAAAGCAACCATAAAGTCCTGTACCTTTGTGTGTTACAGTTTTGTCGTTTTAAAGACATAACATAGCTTTGTGTAGGAAAATAATTAGCCCTTAAATCCAATATTGCACAAGGTCGGTTGAAATTTAAATGAAACAAAAAGAGTAGAGTACGCTTTAAAGAAATCCTTTCCAGCTATCCTAGTCAAAATGCCATAATACACAAATCAATAACGTAATTGCCAGTTTCTTTTGAAAATAAATGAGGCTCTTAATCAATACTGCACAAGTTGGGACACTGACTGTCACTGAAATGAACACTCTGATCTCTGAAGGACCATGTGACACGGAAGTCCGGCGTAACTGGCTTCTGAAAACTCAGGAAAACATTACAAATGTAAAGTATATCACATATGTAATAATAACGACATAGTATTTGTTTCACTAGTATACTAACCTCAGTGAGAGCACCCGTGGCGTCCTCACGCGTAATCTGTCCCAGGGGCGGAGTGAATGTGTAGAAACACAGCTCGCCCTTTTTTACCTCCAAAAAGCCCATGCCGTTGATCATCAATCAGTATCGCTAACCAGCAGCGACATGCACTACTAATGAAACCCTCGAGATTAAATCATCGTCGACGATCTGCTGATGGGGCAGATACTCACGCTGTCTCACGAGCCGTGCTCAGGTCTTTTACTGAGGTGCATTTGCGCGAGGCAGATCCAACCGCGGGTTAACTGAGTCGCCAGACCGCAATAAGCTCCGCGGTGTGATGGACAGGACATCCTCAGTGTCACAGAGCCCAACGTTACAGAAGGCTCCTCCATCCATTATATCATGCAGAGCATAGGCTTGGGGAGGATTGGGGGGAGTCTCTTCTCAACCTGGCAGGTGTCCATTGATGGCGCTTGAGTCGCTCAGAGCTCCGCTGCTACCCCGTCCTCCGTAACTTCTTCCTTATGCCATACACATGGAAATAACCGTTTATAAATTGCGAGCGTTTTTACTATAATAAAGACAGACCCTTCCGTAACGATTGCACACCCGACACAGAAGCTTTAGGATACACTTGTCCATGAAAAAAAAAAACGTTTGAGTTTTGGAAATAGCGAGCGCGCCCGAAGCTAACGAAAAAATGGTAGGCATGAGGATTGTGGGTAAGTATTTATGATGTAAATACAGCTGTTTTTTGGTTTGTTTGTTTTGTTTTTCCTTTTTTAAACCTACAAAATTCATTTTATATTGTATTTATTTTTAAATAAGATTTACGACAAACCTTAATTGTATTGCACATTATTGTTATTTATTATTATTACAATCACAGACAGGGACCTACCAAAGATCGGACCACCATATAATATAAGTTTACAATTTTGTTTACATAATATATTTGTGTGTGCTGTGTATATTTATTATACATATAAATACACACACATGCATGCATATATTTAAGAAAAATATGTTACATTTATATAGTACATTTTATATTTAGTATCTTATATAACATATATTTACTATATAACCACACATCTTGTTCTTATATATATATATAGTACTTTATTTGTGTGTATTTATATACCCATAATAAATATACACAGCACACACATATATTATGTAAACAAAACCTTTTATTTTGGATGCGATTAATCACGATTAATTGTTTGACAGCACTAATATAAAGTAAAAAGGACAGCCTTAAAATAGTATTAATATTATTAATAATACTCTGGCATTGAGGATCATAATTTTATGTTTTTGCTGTTAAAAAGTAAACACATTAATTTCATCTAGTTGCCATAGCAACATGTCCTATTTTGTTTAATTTGACTTTAAGTAGGCTACTAAAATATCCAAATAAAATGAAACTAATAGATTAAAATGAATGATAATAAAATGACAAAATTATTGTGAATACAGAAAATAAAAAATAGTAATAAGTTAAAAAAAATATTACCAAAAGCCATAATAGTTTATCATTTTTTTTGCATTTGAAACTTCACTAACTTAACTTAAAATAAATAGAAGAAAGAATGTAAAGTGTGTGTGTGGGGGTGGGGCGGGGGGTTACGATGTCTCTTGCTCTCACGTAATAAACACAGATTCTTGTACTTTGAGCAAAGCATATTTTTTCTTACAACCCCAGTCTTTATAAGTGGGGGTCTTAGTATTATAACTGTCTGGTGTTTGTTTGATGGTTTTTGATAATTGATCATGACACTGAAAGAAATTATATTTGTTCATTGATAAGGATATGCCATGAACAGTATGACTGCATTAGTTGCATTTATAAGTGAGGTTGTGGTTAATCCTATCTAAAAACAAATAATATAAATCATATTTGCTATATATAATGTTTGTTTTGGCTTGATTAAATGCTTTCCTCTAAACCTCTCAGTGTTTTCATAACCTCTGTGATCCTCCCAAGTTATTTTGTCATGCCTCGCTGTCAACTCTGCCCTCCTGACATCAATACAGTGGAAGTCTTTTTTTTTTTTATCATTTCCTCATTTGAATAATCCAAATAATCTTGGGAATTTTCTTAAGAGACTTAATTTACACCTGCATGGAGGAGAAGCAAGGTGTGACGGAATGCATCACATCTCTGGAAGAAAGAGACATCATTGCAGAAGTCATCATCAAAAGATCTAAAATGAAAAGGAAATAGTTCCTCAGAAATAGTTTATGGCTTTTGAAAATAAATATGCTTTTTTTTAGAGGACATAATGGGAGGCCAAATCAGATGACCAAGTCTCTGAGGACATATTAGATTTAGAGATCATTGTGATAAAATCAGCACCAAAACATTTTAACATCTGAAATCAAATAAAACCGCCTCAGATGGCCCCTTAAAATGGAAAGACATAACAGAGTATGTTATGTATAGAGAAACTGGCTGACCCTTCTTCAAGCTCACAGACTGTATGAGCCACCAGCTTTGCTCTCATGGCATCTGACGGCCGGTGGGAAGTTTGACTGAGACACACGGGAGGCCCATGTATGGACAAAGCATCGGGCCTGTCTTTCACTATCTCTGTACCTGCTAGAGATAAGCACCCTGCCTGTTCATGACACTTGGTTGGCGAGGGTCTGGTTAAAATAGACCGAGAGGAATGACTGCAGATAAATCCAGTCAATACAGAAAATATATTCTGGTAAAAGATTTATTGCAACAGAACAACCAAAACATAATGATGTCAATTATTAATTATAAATATCAAACTACAGTGTTTTCATCAGTTTACAGCACAACTGTATACAGAAACACAACATGCAAGACTTTTATAAAGCTTAAACAATCTCAACTAAATCAGCCTGAGGTCATGTTTTTGAGCTCAACAACATGATCCACCGGTTTCTGTCTAGAGTAAATGGCCCTTGCTCATTATCAGTGGTTCCTTCATTTGTTGATGTACTTTATTTGTTCAGTTGTTATTCTCCTTCCGTAAACACTGTAATGGCGTACAAGGGTCAACATGGATAAATGCAAACCGTTTGAAAAGCATCAGTGGCATTCTGTCCATTTGTGTCTCACACATACGCCATCCTCTTATCCTCTCTTTTGCTTTGCCTTTTATAAGAGGGTCAACAAACAACATGTGTATGTCTTAGTGAGTTATTCGGATTGCAAATTAGGCCTTGTTTGCACATGTCCTGATGTAGCCATAACATATGCTGTAGCCTTTGTGTGTGACCAATGTGGAAATTAAAAAAATAATAATAATTAGGGCTGCAAAACGATTAATCGCGATTTATCACATTCAAAATAAACGTTTATGTTTACATATGACATGTGTGTGTAATGTGTATATTTATGTGTATATATATATATATAAACACACACACATATGTTGGATTTATATATAAAACATTTATATTTATGATATATACATGATATCAAGTATAAATATATAAACAAGCTTTTTTGAAATAATAACTTGTGTGTATTACCCGCGCCCACATATAGGCCTAGTTGTAAACAAAAACATTTATTTTAGATGCGATTAATCTCAATTAATCGTTTTGCAGTCCTAAATAAAATAAAAAATCAACACGATGAAATGGTTTTATCAAAAACGGCGCTATTGAAGTCCAAAGATTGAATCAGTGCCTTCAACAAAATAACGAACCAAACACAATTACTACATAATCTTGAATTAAAACATGATTTGTGTAACAAAGAAATAGGGTCAAAAAAAAAAAACAACGTATATGCAATTATTCAACAAAAAAGAGAGTACCCTGTGTAAAAAAAAAATCCATAATGTTACTGGTAACAAACTGCAGCTGTAACTTAAATTTACAGTTGAGTACCGTAGTTTCATTAACTGAAATACTGTTAACATATACCAACCTATTGAAGTACTGAAATCTGTTTTGTACCTTTGTAATACACTGATAACCACCAAAGCAGGTGGTGATGAGAAAGTCACATCATGAACAAAAGCCCATCAAAAGCAGCTTTTATATAATAACATATATATTAGGTGCACAGTGTCATTCACACAAAACACTAAACACCATCATGGTAACACACATGATTCTGAAATAATGCAATAAACATTCATTTAACAACATTAGGTGTGACACACAACCCTAATATACAAAACTGATAAGAAAAAACTAAGAAGAAATTGAAGTTATTTCAACCAAAAAACATAAAAAATTAAGTGTCATGCAGGGAATTCTGGAAATGTCAATTTACGGTTATTCACTGTAAATTATACGGTATTTTTCACTTCCAAATACGGTATACTACCGTAAAATTAATGTCCAATACATGTAATGTCCCATACAGTTTTTCACAGTATTTAGTAGGGGAATTTACCGTTAACCATTTAACAGGATTTTACTGTAGCATTTTTACAGTCTTTTACCGTTAAATTCACGGTCATTTTTTACAGTGTAGGACTCAGGGTTATATTTGCATGAAATCTGAATTTCAAAAATATATGCATCTTTCTCCTGAAAGTGAGACCAGTAAAGTCATAGGCTATTACATTATTATATAATGTATTTCATAGATAGGCTATATATATGTGTGTGTATTCTATCATATTTATGATGTAGGCTATTAATCATATATAAATAGTTTTCAGTGTAGTATTGTGTAGGTGAAGTAGGTATTGGCATATATTATAAGGTTTCCATGAATGGCATGATGTCTGTATATGCTCTGACATCGCTGTTTAATGACGTCATCGAGGGAGGATGCGCTCGCGCTTTGAGCATCTCTAAGAACGAGCGAGTCGCATTCACTCAGATCTGAATAAAACACAGCGTAGCTTAAATCAGAGGAAACCCCAGCTTTGCGCGGAACATGGCATCAAAATGTCCCAAATGTGACAAAACTGTTTATTTTGGTGAGTGCATTTTTTTCCCTTCTATTTCTTAATGCCACGAATAAAACGATGCAAACGCCTGTCTGACATATGTAACCTAGTGTATGAATTTACTTTCATTCTCGTATGCGTTATAAATAACCTCTGCAAACCACTTAGTGTGGGCTCGGTGGTAATTACCTGGCTAATCACGCCTGCACGATATTCTTAGTAAATTAATTACGATTTATGATTAAGATCCACCTGATTGCTGCATTAGACGCTGCATCTACTCAAATTATTTTATCTGCTGAGTATTTTATTTGCATGGATGGTAGCCTATTTGAGAGACCAAATATATTGAGCTCGTGCAGTGAAATAAACTCAATGGAAATCAGCACTGTATAGCTACAGAGAGAGAGTTTTCTGATTTAATAATGGATGACGCATGAAATGCAGGATAAAGATTAATGAAATATGACTATATCCCCATTGCACTATAGCTATGCTCTTTGATTAAAACTGGTGACTGTAAAACATGCAAGAATAATAGCTAATTAGGTTTTCAATATCAGACTTTGTGTGAACGGCCATGAGTGAAATAAGTATTCAATTAGCATAAACCAATAAAACCTCCACAAATGGAAATGCAACCAAGATTGAACAGCAGCAGGCAGTCTGATTTGACCCATTTTATGAGTCCTGTAAACATTCTCACACTCTCCTGTCCGGTCTATACCTTTACTTTCCCTTCATTCAAAAACATCATTTGAATGGGGTGTGTAACACATTTTGATTTATTGGAAAATGTTAAACAGAGGTGTTTTTCATGCTTTTTTTATTCATTCATGGTTCAATGTAACTAGGCCGAAATTATTTTCAACTGCAGGTGTCATTGGCATTGTATTAATTGATTATTTATCATTAACAGCAGTCCGCTAAAATTAAGACATTCATTCATTTTGTTCTTTCAAGGCATAAAATCAACATGCATGATTAGCAGATTAAAAATGAGTTTGTGCTAATATCATATGCTGAGCTGATTCCCTCCCACTGAGCACTATAATAATTAAAATGATGTGAGATCCACTTTGTCTCTGGCTATACTCGCTCACTTCAGACTTTCACAGCTGTGACCCGAGAAAGCGTTCTTGTTCATTTGAACACATCAAATAACCTTTAAGTATGCGCCGGCACCGGCTACCTTGATACTGGCTTTTAGAAACATGCTTTAGATAGATGGATAGATAGATAGATAGACAGACAGACAGAACAGCAGACAGACTGCAACAGACAGACAGAACAGAAGCAAGACGAGACAAGACAGACAGACAGACAACAGACAGACAGACAGAAAAACAGACAGACAGACAGACAGACATACAGATAGACAGATAGATAGATAGATAGATAGATAGATAGATAGATAGATAGATAGAAAAATCAGATGATAAGATGGATAGATGGATAGATAGATAGAACGATAGATAGAGACAGACAAGAAAGATAGATCAGATCAGACGGAGTAGACTAGATAGATAGATAGTAGATAGATAGACAGACAGACAGAGAGCTAGATAAGATAGAGACATACAGCCAGATAGCTATAGCCAGACAGATGATAGATAGATAGATAGATGCTAGATAGATAGATAGATAGATAGATCGACAGCAGACCGGACAAAGAAAAACAGAAGACAAATAGACAGACAGACAGACAGATAGAAAGACAGAAGGATGATAGATAGATAGATAGAAGGATGATAGTTGATAGATAGATAGTTAGATAGATAGAGAGATAGATAGATAGCTAGATAGATAGAAAGAAAGAAAAGAGACAGATATATAGAAAGAAAGAAAAGAGATAGATAGAAAGATAGATAGATAGATAGATAGAGGATAGAGCGTGAGATAGATAGCTCGAGTCGCTAGATAGAGACATCACGACAGATAGATGAGAGAGACGACAGACAGCTAGAGTCGACAGGCCAGACAGACAGACAGACAGACTGACACGACAGACAGACAGATAGATAGAGAAGATAGCTAGATAGAGCGATAGATAGATAGGATTGACAGGCCAGACAGACACGACAGACGAGACAGGACAACAGACAGATGAAGAGAGATAGATATATACTGTAGATAGATCGATAGATCGATAGATAGATCGATAGCTAGATAGATAGATAGAGACAGAATGATAGAACGATAGATAGAACAACAGAACGACAGACAGAAGCAGGACAGATAGAAAGACGACAGACAGACCAGACAGAAGACAGACCGACAGACAGACAGGACGACAGATAGATAGATAGAATATAGATAAGATAGATTTTTAGATTTAAGATAGATATAGAACATAGCAAAGAGACATACAGAAGATAGATAAGAGCAGACAGACAGGACAGACAGACAGACAGACAGACAGACAGATATGATGATAGACCGACAGGGGACCGACCGACAGACGGATAGATGGACAGACGGACAGACAGACAGATAGCTAGATAGATAGATCGATAGGCAGGACAGACAGACAGACAGACAGACAAAAAGAAAGAAAGAAAGATAGATAGATAGATAGATAGAGTAGATAGAGAGATAGATATATAGATAGCTAGGAGATAGATAGATAGTAGATATACAGCAGACAGACAGACAGACAATAGATAGATAGCTAGATAGATAGATAGATAGATAGATAGATAGATAGATAGATCGAGACAGATAGATATAGACAGACAGACAGACAGACAGACAGATAGATAGATAGATAGATAGATAGACATACAGACAGACAGACAGACAGACAGACAGACAGACAGACAGACAGACAGACAGACAGACAGATAGATAGATAGATAGATAGATAGGAAGACAGACAGACAGACAGGGAGATAGATAGATAGATAGATAGATAGATAGATAGATAGATAGATAGATAGATAGATAGATAGATAGATATAGACAGATAGATAGATAGATAGATAATAGATAGATAGATAGATAGATAGATAGATAGATAGATAGATAGATAGATAGACACAAACACATGGTGTATCATGCAGAGAAATATTTTTTTAAGACAAATAGTTGCTAGAATGTAATAAAATAAACAGTTTTTATTGGTTTATTCAAAGTCATCCCTTCTTTATTAGCTGGTTTATTGCCTTATATGCATCATGTGCTTGCAAAATGAAGAAAATGGATTCGTTACCCTGAGGCAACATCCTGCAATAGAACACATAAAAATAAACACACTTCACTAAACAGCCTTGAATGGATTTCACAAAGTTTGACCTGAAATGTTACTTAAATCTTAACTCAGAGAGACGTGACACTGCTCTGTGGAGATGAGGGTGTTCTGTGCTCCCCGAGGCACGTGCCTGGAATATTTTGGCCTGGATATGCCATGGTCAGATTTGATAAGAACCTTTCACTCTATAATAGTGTTTCACAGTCATCCACATCTCCCTGACATCCTCTGTGAGACAGTAAACAGACGGACATTAGGCTTCACATTATCTCTCACTGGACTTAGTTAGACACATTAAGATGCGCATTGACAAAAGACTAAATGGATAAACACATTTAGATGGTCCAAAATAGACGAGACACCGTCAAAGATGAGACTCAATTCACCATTTCATAAAAGCGCTGATCTTTGCCAGGCACCATTACAGTAAGAGTCTCTACGGAGTAATTTCAGCTCAATTGTTATAATGAAGATAGTGGCTTTAGGGAAGAGTTTTAACGCTTTTATTTAAAGAGCCCCTTAAACCATCATCTTAATGTACATCTTCCGATGAATGATGATCTGTAAAGGGAATAAATCTCTTTGTGTCTTGTAGCGGAAAAAGTAACATCCCTGGGAAAAGACTGGCACAAATTCTGTCTGAAGTGTGAACGCTGTAACAAGACCCTGAATCCAGGAGGACATGCAGAGGTGAGAGGAAGACAGTAAAAGAACGTGTTGAAGATAAAGATCCCATTGCACTTTTCCTTCATCTATATTTTCTACTGACTTGGAAGTAGAAATGTACATTTATCTGGCAAATATTACATCTAATGTTAGCGATGTTGATTTATAGTTTGCAAATTTCAAATGTACTATTATGTTATGCAATTTTGTTATTTCCGATTTTTGAGCCTAAACTGAAAATACGCAAACAAAGCGAAAAGCACAATCACAGTGCTTCGAGTCTGTAAGTAAATCACAACCGTTCATGATGCGGTTCAATTGTGATCATGAATGAATCAGTGTTTTTTAACAAAACGGTTTAGTGAAAGATTCAATGACTCACTCATAAAGACATGCTAACATACTACTCTTTTCTGTATTTCTGTCATCGTTATATGGCTAATATAGTATACTACTGTATACTATTCCTATAGGCATATTCACACCAACGGCACAAAATATAATATGGATCTATATATATATATTAATTATATGTTATATTCGGTTTAGAACAATGCATAAAATGTCAGACGGCTAAAGAACATGCTAAATTGCTTTCGACAGTAGGTGTAACTTATAGAAAAGCAGAAGTACAGTGGTTACCCTGTTTACGGTACACACTCCTGAATGAATCAATGAATGGTGTTGAATTAATCGGTTGACAGAATGGTTGAATGATTCACTTAAAAAGTCACTTGTTGCCATCTGCTGGTGGATAAATGTAACCTTCAGAAAGGTTCTTTGCAAAATGGGAAATTATATGCGCATGCAATATTATATTAGCCAGTGAAATAATTTGTTAATGTCAAACACACCTCATGATTCAAAACTTGCTATTGCTAGGCTGGTGTTGTAATGGGTAGTGACGTTCTCATTCTAGAATGTATGTGATTGGTCAAAAATTGTATTCGTAGCCTACATTTTCCCTAAAGACTATACATTTTAAATATGTATATCTGATTAAAACTAATAGCTAAAAATCGCCTTGAAAAACTCTTAGAGACTCCAAAAAAGAGCACTGACATGTTAACAAGTTCACATTATAATCAAAATTCACACTTTTAAGTTGTTGTTCTAGATAATGATGGAGATAATTCAGATTCCAGCAAAGGGCAAAAGAACCTTAATGTATCCCAAATATCATATTGATTGTATTGAATGTGCACTTGTGTACTTCCTTCCAGTGTCCTTTGAGTGTACTTCAAATCTTAAAAGTACATTTAAAAAAAGGTACTTGCAGATAATATTAATGAAATAAAGGCCACTTAAAGAGAGTACACTTTTATGAATGTTTCTTAAAACACACTTTAAAAAAAAGTGCACATTGTTAAATGTCAAATTAAAAGTTTTGCTTTAAAATACATTTTAAATAATAGTTTTATAATATTTTGCTTTAAAGAAGTGCACCAATTTATTTTTTTTGACTAACATTTTTGACTTCGCCATTACAAATGTGTAAATACAAATATATTTCAATACATGACATACAAGTTTTATTACATTAAGGTATTTTTTAGTTGACCATAAATGCTTGTCACTTCATTTGGCAGTATTGGGCAACCATATTTCAAAGACAATAGAAGTAAATATAAAATTACATATAAAGTCCTACTTAGTCCAACTAGTTAAACTATAATACATTTTTCATTTAACGGTAACAGTCCACAAAATAAATGTCAGAAAACATGACTTCAATTAGCACTTAAATATATTCTTCTAAAGTGTATTATTTCAATAATAAGACTCTTTTTAAAAGTATACGAAAGTGTAGCCTAATTCTTTTTCACAAGGACCGGTACAGTTGTTTGCTCTTTAGATGTTGAGAATATTTCATGCTTTAATCTCTGGACAGCATGAGCGTTAATTTTTGATGACAACAGACAAGTAAGACAGGAACTGGTTGCCTAATTAATCTCAGTGATGTGCTTTATTCCACTGTTAACAGCATGATGGGAAGCCATACTGCCACAAGCCATGCTATGCTGCCCTCTATGGACCAAAAGGTACATCTAATTAGTGCCTCAGATGCATCTACTCATAATTTGTGGGGCTTGCAGCAAGTAGGACACTCCTTCCTTTGATGCTACAGATTCTTAATGAGACAGACAGCCTGCACAAGAGCAGCTTAAATATCTGATCTTCAGATATGGATTAAAGTGATGAAAATTCTGTCATCATTTACTCATTTCAAACCTGTATGACTTTTTCGTTTGCGGAAAAAAAGATATGTTAAAGAATGCTGGTAACCGAACAGTTTTGGGTCCTATTGACGTCCATAGTTTTGGTTACCAACTTTCTTCAAAATATCTTCTTTTGTGTTCCACAGAATAAAGAAACTCGTACAGTTTTGGTACAACATGAGGGTGAGTAAATGATGACAGAATTTTCATTTTGGGGTGCAATATCCCTTTAATGTCATGTAAAGTTAAAGCCTATGTTAAATTCTTACACACTGTGATGTTAAATATAATCAGAAAAGAAGCAACTGTACTGTCTGTCATATCCCTGTAGGTGTGAATATCGGCGGGGCTGGATCATATGTCTATGACACACCTGTCAATGAAGACACTGCCCCTGTTGCAATGGAATCCAAGCCCAAGGCTGAAGAGAAAAGGGCTACTAGGGGCCCAGTGAAGGGTGAGTTTGTATTACTGTAGACTTGACATTACACAACACAGCCTACTGTATTTGTTTGATAGGCCTCTAAATTCTCAACAAAAAATCTGTTATATACAATCTAATTCATGACTTGATTGATAGTTTATAGCATAATTCTAAAATTGTCCACCTTCAGGTCATGGTTTGTTTTTGCTGCGAAATCTTTAATGATTTTTATAAAATCAGTAAATGTATAAATAGCTTTGATATTGTTAGTAACTGAAGCAATTTTTCATTCTGACTTAAAGGGACAGTTCACTCAAAAATGAAAATTACATCATTTACATCACCCACAAACTGTCAAATCTGATGAGTTTCTTTCTTAGTTGAGCACGAAAGAAGGATATTTTGAAGAGTGGGTAACCAAACAGTGTCTGTGCCCCCATGACTTCCATAGTATGGAAAAAAATTATAATATGAAAGTTAATGCCAACCAGCAACTGTTTTGTTACCAATCATTTCCATTTTTGGGTGAGCTTTCCTTAAATGTATATGTTGGGCTTTACTACACCTTAGCAACCATATATCAACGCAATTGCGACATTTGCATGTGCTTTCTAGAACAAAGTGGTAATGAATTCTGTATTATATTTCAGGATTATTACATTTATGTTAATGTCATTTAAATGAATGATATTTTTGAGAATAACTGTTTACCTAATATTCTCCAGCTGCAAGCTTCAGTTCGTTTTCTGGTCAGCCGAACATCTGCCCAAGGTGCAACAAAACAGTGTACTTCGGTAAGCGCTGACATTCAGACAGTAAAGTTCACCAAATATGGACTTGTGCTGTAACTTGTGTGTTCAGCAGTGCCAGGACATACATTAGCATTTCCTGAGGTTGCCTGATGCTTACAGAAGGGCCTGTGTTTCCTTCTTTGTGTTTCAGCTGAAAAGGTCAGCTCCCTGGGTAAAGACTGGCACAGACCCTGTCTGCGCTGTGAGAGGTGCAGCAAAACTCTGGCTCCAGGCAGCCATGCAGAGGTGAGGGACAGAGACAGCATAAAACTCTGCAGCCGATCAACTTTCAATTGAAAGACCTGTTGATTCTCATATGACAGTATATATAGCAAATTTTAGGTTACTTGTAGTTTCTACTGTATTTTGGGCCATTTTTATATATTTTAATCTAAATAATTTATATTGTGCAAATTATAAAAATACATTTTGACATTCTCTTGCCCCTCAAAATACATTATGCGATCTATATGCATTTAAAGGTTTAAACTAAATATATTTTCAGTCTAAAAAAAGATATACTTGCTTATATTGTGATGGTCACTACATGTATTTGAAATGTAATTTGGTCCAAAAAAAAAAAGGTATCTGCATGTGTTGAATAGAAATGTATTTATCCCCTCTCAGTAATATCATAAAGGTGCAGCTCAAAAATATCTAGATTAAACTGTTGTGCAATGCATCCAGATTTGATTTAATGTGATTTAATAGTGGAAGGGTCTGTTTCAACGACAGCCGATGGCACCCATACGCCAATAAACCTGTTCGCTGTCTCCTTTGGGCAACAGGTACATTCCCATGTCATTTCCAATTCTATCTTACACATATTAAAGGGGTCATATGATGCAATTTCAAGTTTTTCTTTGTCTTTGGAGTGTTACAAGCTATTTGTGCATATATAAGATCTGTAAAATTGTAAAGACTAAAGTCTCAAACCCAAAGAGATATTCTTTATAAAAGTTAAGACTTGTCCACACCTTCCTAAAACACCTCGTTAAAACACGCCCCCACATGTCTACGTCACTGTGTTGGAAGATTTGCATAACACCGCCCCCAAATGTTCATGCAAAGAAAGAAGGCGTATCTGTAGTATTGTTGCCGCCGCTGCTATGTTGTGGAGACACTGTTGTGCTTCCACAATATGGTAAGGGGGCGTAACATTTCCGTCACACGCTTTTGGCCAATCACAATGCACTGGATAGCTTGCCAATCAGAGCACACCTTGCTTTTTTCAGACCGATGAGCTTTGTAAAAATCGACGCGTTTCAGAAAGGCGGCACAGAGAGGAGCAACAATAATGTACGGTATGTCGAAAATAATGTATTGTTTGAACTTTTAATCTGCGTAAACATTGGATTACACCAAATATACTAAATAATGATATTTTTAGCATTTTCATGACTCTTTTAATTGTAAGTGTCTACTTTAATGTTTCAACTTTCCAATTACATTTATGACAATAAAATATCAAAATATGAGTGAAATAATGTTATATTGTCATTCAGCATAACATATATATTTATGTAAAAAATACTATTTCTGACTTATAGATAAGTAATAAGTGACCATACTACATAGTATTATATTTTTAATGATTCAATTCTTACTGATAAAATACTTGCTGACAAGTGGTTTGAAGGATAGTGTCAAAGATTGGTAAAAAAACAAACAATTGGGGGTTTTTATAATTGAAAGTAATTAGTATTTTGGGGGCTGCACTGTTATCCTTAAACAGGGTCTTTTGTAATTTAACGATTCTTGTTCTAAATATGCCTCAAACGTGTTTTTGAACTATTGTTACACTGAATGACATTTTTTCTGTAAATCATACACTCAAAAAATGCTGGGTTGTTTCAACCTAAATTTGGGTCAAATATGGACAAACCCAACTTTTGGGTTAAAATTTTAACCCAAAAGTTTGGTTAGTCCATATTTGACCCAAAGTTGGGTTGAAACAACCCAGCATTTTTTAGAGTGTAGTAAACTTTCATTGTTTTGATGCTTGAAATATTAATCTTTGACCTATGATAATATCATTTCGCTATTTTTGTTCAGGAGTGAACACTGGAGGTGTTGGCAGTTACATATACGAGGACCCAAATACTGAGAGCCAGTCCTAAGAACCACAACCACACCAGCAGTATTATTTGCAACCATAGATTCAAGCCTCTTGTCTGCTTCCTTTAACTCCACTTCCTCTCTTACTTGAGTCTGCACTGATCTTGTTCGTCTACAGAGTGCCACTTAATTGTACTAAAATGAGCTAGTATTACTACTTACTAACTGTATTTTTGCTGTATTTATATATGGTTTATATATATTTTAAGAATGTAGTTAATATACTGATTTTTTTGACTGTGACAACTAAATTCTGTTCAGAATGAAACGTTTTTGCCATTAGTTCTAACATATGTTTAGTCGTGTAGCACTTTAGCACACTTATTTATTATTATAGTTTACTGACAGTATATGTTTTCTGAACTTTGGACCTTAAGTGTCTGGTTAGTGGATTAAAAAAAAAAAAACTTTGTATTTGAAATTAAAAAAAAATACTGTTAAGTGTATGAAATTGTTTTATTTCATTTCACTTTTGGGATGTCTATGTTTGTTTGTTTATTTTCTTCTTAACGCCATTCCAGCATCTATGGCTATATTCATGGCGAGAGTTAATCCATACTCAATGCCAATACATTCACCAATGAAGAAAATTATTCTGAAGCTGGAAACAATCAATCAATCAATTGCCAACTCTAAAAAAATCAAGCAGAAATTACAAATAATTGTGTTCAGTTAAAAGGAAGGAAATGCAGATGCTGTTATATTACTATAGGCCCTATAATAATATAATTTAATCCCAGATAGCACACGTACATCTGCAAAATGTCTGTTAAAGATCGCTTGATCTGGAAAGCATCTGCTGTGTATAAACAGCATGGCAGAGTCCCTGGAAGATTTCAGGTTTGAATGCATCTCACATCCTAAACCCTTAAAGAACTCTCTCAACTCTATTTGAATCTAAGGAACGTTTAATCCATTACTCATTGTAAGTCGCTGTGATAAAACGTCGCTATGTGAAGATAAGTAATGTTATGTAAGTGAAACATCTTATAGACGTATTGCAGATGAGCAAACACTCTAAAAACTATTGCAGATGCAGACGTCAAATAGACGTTCTGTAGGAGTTTGCTCTCAGGATGTGTTGTTGAGTTTAGTATTATTTAACCATAGGCGGTTTCTTAGCCCTTCATGGCCACAGGGTCTTGGACAAAAATGCCCCTGCACAAACAAATGAAATCTATTACGTCTGTTGCTAACAAAGTGTAAATTAATAGAAAGTGTCGACTGCGCATTAAATTAAGATTTGCTCATGTTGCACCATATTTCAGGGTTATTTTGGAAATGTAATAGGTTACAGGTTACAAGTTACCCTATTTAAAATGTAATAGTAGTGTAACTATTTCAATTACTTAAAGTAATGCAACTGATTACATTTGATTACTTTTCAAAATTTCTAATGAATGTTTATTTGCAACTGTTAAATCATTTTCAAACATTTACACCATGCAGGGCTAACCTTACAGTAGTACTCAACACTGATAACTGTCAGACTTTCGGAATCCTTCATCACTTGAATTAAGATGGTCAAGTTTGAACACATCCACCACAAAATCAGACTCTAGTACCGCCTTTTACTTTCAGATTGATCTGAAGTTCAATGCAGATTTAAAATCATAAGAAATAGTTTAATGATACTGTTTTTGAAACCAAATCTTTGCATAACTACAGGAAACACTGCATCTAACAATGGTTTGGAAAAAAAAAAGTTAATTAAAAAATAATAATAAAAGCATATACATCAACTCAAATACGGTTATCTAATAAGCATGTGTCCTATTCTGTGTACTAAACTCCTGAAACATTGGTGTCTCTTTGTATATGATATGATGATAGTTTTCTCAAAATAAGTAAAATGCTCATGAAGTGACTCAGAGCAGTTCTAGAGATTGTTTATGTGTTCATGTACTCATATATTGAGGCAGCAGAGGCTGCAAACACCGCAAGCTTCAGTAGGCCTATGTGTAGTAAATGAAACCGCATGTCTGCGCCATTCATTTCCACGAGGGGCGGACTGGGAAAAAAAATTCAGGCCGGGAAATCTCACACTCATACACCCACGACAAATTCAGAGACATGGACAACACTATTTTTTGTATGGACCTCACATAAAAAAGGTTTAAATTGAATGTAGACAGCTTCAGTGATTATAACGTGGTTGTGTGTTTGAGGTGCCAAGATGCAACAGTTAGTGAAATGTAAGTATTGCTACATCAATGTATTTCGCTAAAGTTTACAATTCAATTGTAAGCCTCACATACACAGCGAGGCCCATTAAACTTGTGTATTAGTACATACAACCGTGTCTGGTTCTAAAAGTCTAAAAAGTCCGGTTTATGATGTTTGTAGATTGTAGTTAATAGATTTGGCTGCTTTTAGCCTTACCCTAGAGTTGGTTCACCCGCCGCCTATAACATAATTTGTTATAACATAACATCAAAGTTTGCACAGAAATCCAAGGATCTGTCACAAATCATGATGATAGCAATGAATAAATGATGTTTGCAACTCTTTTTTTATCCAGTTATATTATTAATAAATTAAGGTAAACGCTGCACTAATAGACATACGTTTCGTTTGCATATAGTGATGCTAATTATAATGATTAAGCTCTACGGCATATCGTGTAATAACCTAGTAGGCCTAGGCTTGAATAGTCAACCTCAAAAATAGGAAATACATTTTAAACCATAACGACGCAGTGCATTCTGGGTAACGTGGTCCGCTGTGCTCACGCGCACGCTGTCATTCAACACTGCGCTGATGTCTGCTGCGGTCATTCTAGCCGCTGTGCTCGGCGGCGGGGTTTTCTTCATTGCCCGGAGATTATTCTTCCGGAGGAAAGCGCTGAAATTGCTGAGTTACCCAGCGGGTCTGATGCGCGGAAAGACTGTGATAGTGACCGGGGCGAACAGCGGCATCGGGAAGGCGACGGCGGCGGAGCTGCTGAAGCTGCAGGCCCGTGTGGTCATGGCCTGTCGGGACAGGCAGAGCGCGGAGGAGGCGGCCCAGGACATCAAGAAGCAAGCCGGTCCGAATCAGGGAGAGGTCGTGATCAAACACCTGGACCTCGCGTCGCTCCAGTCTGTGCGCAGCTTCTGCGAGGAAGTTATCAGGGTTTGTTTACAACGGTCTCTTTCTCTTTTAGCCATTGAAGCTAGGTTGCATGTCATTACATATAAGCTACAACACAATGGAGTATGGATTAATGACTCAGGCAAAAGCTTTTGAGAAAATGGCCCAATTAGTTCTCAAAAAACACGAAACGTGCCAACACTTACATGTTGTGTAACTAAAGGTCAAGTCCCACCTGTGTTTCTCAGTGAAATGAGCTATCCAATGTCCTGAATATGATATGAATGTTGTACTCTTACTGTAATGTTAATATATTACTACAATTATTGTTAGCACAATTAAACCGTGGCAACTTAGTTCTAGCCACCAGTCATGAAAAATGACATTCACTTCTTACAGTGTTCAAAGCAGGTATTAATGGGATTGCATATTATTATTATCATCACTTATTTTTATGGTAATTATACCATAACTACATCCTACATGAAAAAATGTGGTTGCTGTGAACCATACTATAGTAAAGTAGGCCTACTTGAATTAATTTATTGTGGTAATTTGGTTGCTGTGGTAATGTAACAACTATTGTAATATAAACGAATTACTTTGACCCAACACTGTACTAAGTTTTCTACAACTATAGGGTATATTATATTACAATACACTACAGTTTACTGTAGTAAAAACTAAAGTATACTACAGTATTTATTACATTTTATCAGTTCACTATAGTTAATACTACATTATGCTTTAGCATTCATTAACAAAGTGTTGTACATACGCATTAAGTGTATAAGACATGTATCGTATGGTCAAAAAACACTAGTATTTACTATAAATTACTATAGTATTTCTTCATGTGGGTTGTATTAACTGTGGGTATTTTGCAGAGGTTGCGTAGGACTTAACCTTCCGGTATTTTGAGACCGGGTGACAATTGCCATCATAATCTATTATAGCCGTCGATTGTAAGTCATCTTAATTATATTAACACATTGAATGGCTTGTTTTTGTCACATATTCATTTTTAAGAAGAACCTACAGGAGAGCCTATAGCTATGCATTTATTTATTATGAGAGAAACAGATAAAGAGAGATGGTGTCACTTTCCTGTCAGCATTAGGCTACACACAGCATGTGACAGCCGGAGGCCTGAAAACCAACACAATAGCTGGGCTGGGTTAAAACCAAATTTCGATAATTTAATAAAAATGTAAAGATGTCTCATTTTATGACCAATATCGATTCTTTATCCCCAATCATTCTGTTTTCAGTGTGAGAATGAACCGTAAAGATATAAATTCACTAGCACTTACTATCTATTCTATTAGTTTATCCATTCTATGAAATAAAAAAAACTAGCTATGTGTACTGGCCTCGACTAACTGAGATTGTCACAGAACGCATTAATGTTGCCCCCGTAGGGCTGGGCGATATAGCTAAAAATGTATCAACGATATTATGTTTCATATCGTTCGGTATCGATATTTATTGACATTTTTTATAACCTTTTTAAAAAAAAAGAGCAATAGAAAATGTTTTTTTTTATTTTAACCACTGTTATTTTTAATTAACCCAATTGATTGAGACAAACAACAAATATTTTTTGTTTTAACAGTCAAACTCAAAATAAAAATTTAACAAATATCTCATTTCTAATGTTTTATATTCAGATTAAATAGGTCTTTATTGTATAAGTCTAATTGTCTCTCGAGGCCACAGGAGGGCGCAGAGCAAAATAATACAGCACATTTAAATTGTCAACGCAAGGAATGGAGGTGCTTTCGTCGGTCGAAAGATAGCGGAAAGTAACTATAAAAAAACGGCATTACGTCTAAATAACTTCCATTTAGGTATATGATTCTCAATGAGCTTATATTAACTTGTCTATTAACATTTATGAACAAAACAGCATCATGTATTTTTGCATTGCTTAATCCAAAGAGCCGAAGGGCCATTCACACAGATTGCATTCAAAAACATATGAGACGCAGTGAAAAGAAAAAAACCTCCACAAATTTGTGACGTATTTTCTAAAAGTTTAAACTGTTTTAAATTTGCATGGCTTCTATAACATCTCTTGATGTGAGTCGAGATGGGCAGCAACGTCGTATGTGGCAGTCAAAAATGCACTGAATATGCGTTTGTGTGAATGGCTGGTTCGGTTTTAACCAATCAAGATCTCTCGCTTGAGTCGATTCCGAATATTTGGAATGCTAACCCGAGCGCGGCCTCGCCAAGGGGCTGCAACACGAGTCACTACATCTCACCGTATCTCCTGGCGCAACTGCTGCGCTCTGATGCCACACGAACATTAAATGTCTATTTTTAATTCGAACTTAAATTAATTTGGCAGGAACAGCAGTCATTTCAGCAGGGTGTTTGTGTGTGTGCTGTCTGGCGGGTCACTCATAGCACGTGACTATATCAGCACGTATACGAACATTTTTCTTAGCGTTATGTAAGAAGGGGTACAGGCGATTAAATTATTGATCCGTTTTATGCCCAGGCCACTCGCTCGTTCGTTGATGCTCTATTGTTCTCCTCATTTGTAGTCGCTGGATAAAAGACGTATGAACTAAAATGATTAAATAAATATAATAAACTATAATAGTGTGTTTTGAGGGCTGCACGATTAATCGAATTAAATAGCAAAAGTGACGATCTAAATCGTGATTAGGCAGAAGCTGTGATTGTCGTGTGTATCTTTCAGTGAAGCATGGTTCTGCATTAACTAGCATTAAATCTCCATCCGAAGGCCAGAGGGATGTTCTTGCACGGAAACTCCAAATACACCGCAGAAGAAACCCAGGAAATCCCTATAAGTTGCTGAATAAACAGAAGATAGGGATGGGCCATACCTCTTATTTTATTTTTGATCCGATACCGATATTTTCAAGCCAGTATCGTCGATAGTGATACGACTGACCTTATAAAATAAATAATTTTAATATAAACGAATATACAATAATTCTACTCCCTTATATAGATTTTAAAGCCCTTTTTTTTTTTTTTACAATTCACAGGCTTTTTGTTACGCGTCAGAAATCAAAGTGTATCATATGTTAGTTTGTGCAGCCCTGTACTGGGGCAGTAACTAAAAGGGGGACTATGACCCTTAAAAGGGAGAAATCGGTACCGTACAAAGTAGGCATGCTTTACGGGTAGTAGTACAAAGGGCACTTGTGGGGACCTCATGAAAAATAAACATGATGTACATAAAGTATCAAATATATTATTATATTATTGCCATGGTACTTTGTGGTGACGCAGTTTTTACTTCAAATGATGTGGTAACTGTGGTTACGTACTAAAGACGCATGGGTTAAGTTTTGTAAAGGCTACCAGGCTGTTGACCCCTAACGGTGAAACTTTAGGCATATTTATTCTGAAGATTTATACAGCATTCCTGAAACATAAACAATCCATTGAACTTGTACAGACCAGTTTAAATCAATTACTTGCACAAACTAGCAATTTTAAAATAATATTAAATGTACAAAAAAGTGTGGGGTCAGTGAAGATTTGGTAATATTTTTTAAGTTCATGCTCACCAAGGCCGGAGGGGGGGGGGGGGGGGGGGGGGGGGGGGGGACTGAACTCTTTGCCCAACAAAACACACTCAAACAGTAAAAAGCAGGCAATATTGGAAATATAACGAGAGTATAGCTAAAAAAAAGCTGATGTGCCTCATTTGAATATAGGTGTTAAAAGTAATTTACACCCAGTGGGAATCCTGTGATCCAAGCAGAATTTCATGCATCATTACTCCAGTTCAGTCCGTGTGCACAGGAGCCTTCACACGATAGATACATGCTGAATACTAATTGGACGCTGTATGCTCAAGAAACATTTATTATATTGCTGCTTATATTGTGTGGAAACGGATGCATGTTTCAGAATTGTATGTTATAATAGTAGCCAAGTTATGTCGGCTCAATAGAATGTAATAATGTGCAATGGTTCTAAGATTGACTGTATGCCTCTGAGCTTTTATGGAAACCCAGCCCTCTTTTGAAGTAAGCACTTGAGCCAGTTGTGTCAGCAGCGAACGCTGTCTGGATGAGAGTGATGTAGCGTCTTTCAGCATTTGCGTGTGTCACTGAGCAGGGAAGAAATGGTTCTCCAAAATTCGCTAATTATTAGTCTACTTTTTCCACTAGAGCTTACTTATGCACCGATTGCGTGATAAATAAAAAGTGAATGTGTTGTAAAAAATGCACTTTAGACGATATTTAGGTGAGGGTTCGATCCTTCGATACAACATCAATGCTACGAAGTATCGAATTCAAGGACGATACGGCCATCCCATTAACTGCGTCATGATTCAACGTGACTTAATAAAGCAACGACTAGGGCGATAATGGTTTATTTGAGTTGGTTATTTATGTTATGATAATGAACGTAGTATAAGAAGCAATGCTAATGAAATTAGCCTTGATTCAGCTGCTTAGAATGTATATGCAATGTGTGCATGCTTATTCCGTGTAGATGATAGCCACATATCTTCAGAAAGGATTACTTCAAAACAAAGTCGACTGACGTTATGCCTGTGAGGATATAAGGAGTTGGAGTAAAAAACATGTATAAATGTGATTCTCAGTGCTGTCAGATGGAGCAGCTGTTACTCACAGAGCCGTGTTCATGACAAGCACGCAAAACAGCTCATAATCGCAGAATGATTCTTCATTCATAATCGCCGCGATCAGATTAAAAATCGGTTCTGAAGTATGAAAGCTGGATTTTGTGGAGCTTGTCGGTGGAAGCTCTGGTAGGTAATGCTTGCTCCATTTAAAGACACTGCTAAAAACAATTCCGGCAATTTTGAGACAATTGTATGGTTAACGCGTCTTGGTATTGTGGTACCTTGATAAATTGTAATACGATAATAAGGAAAATTAGGAGTGCAGGCAATGGGCTGAGTGTCACACTTTTTTGAGCCTGACAATATCACAGGCGATTTATTCTTTAAAAGTCACTTTCTGGATAGGGACCACATGTTATTGTTTGACCCAATGGGAAACCGCAATTACAATCATTACTAGATTTTCATAACTTGAACGAACACGCACAGATGGGAAAACTACACACGAGATTACATAACAGTGTTAAAACTAATGTTGGCCACACAGAAAGTAATTAATTAATTATCTGTGATTTACAGCTCGCACGTTCGTCGACGATAGACGTTATTATTTGGGAGGATGAAGTTTTTGGAAGGGCTGACACTAGGGTAGTTTCACAAGTTACTCACTCACCAACCTGTGAACCATGACCGTCAACGGAAATCTCACAATTCAAAAATCTCAAATGTCTATCATGACTTAGGCTCACTCATCTGCGGGACTCTCGTATACCTACCCTCTTGCACCCCGCCGACCTCGGCGCACCTGCCCGTTGTATAACTGTGCTGATTTGCCTTACTTCACAACCGACCCCCCAAATTAATATCATTTCCAATTGAATCGAATTTTCACGTTTCCATCTAGGTTACATTATTACACAAATTATAGGGCGAGCATAATTAACAATAATACGTATTTGATAACTTAAATGAATGTATGAAACAACACATGCCACCGGCCTAGGTACATACCTATAGCCTCACGCTCATATGGGTTTCACGTACAACCTAAATTCTGTTAGTACGACATACAGCCATTAACAACTTCCTCATGTGACAACCAGCCTGATTTCCCATGTAGATTTAATAGACATTTATATGAAGCCATTTTAGTTACACCCCTCTGCCACGACGCAGTAATATTAGTAGACCCAAAAAGCATTTTCCCTCTTAGATATACCTCAAGCCCCCACCCACCCGCACAGCTCCTTGGGTTTCATCCTCCACACGCCCCCGACTCATCTCTCACACTGCTTTGAAACAGCATGTCAGAACACTTGAGGATAGTAGTCTATCTGTATTTGTACCCAATTCAGCTACCTTAAACCCCCCAGCTAAACAACGGCCACATCATTTTCATGTGTCTAAAGTTATTTGTTTTCTTTATTGCATTATAACCACCAGAGAACTATACTTACATGTGTTAGCTGCCGAACCAAAAACTAAAATTTCTAAACTCCTAATTGTGTTACAAAATTAGGAGGAGCCAAGGATTGATGTTCTTATCAACAACGCTGGTCTCTACCAGTGTCCCTACAGTAGGACAGAAGAGGGCAATGAAATGCAGTTAGGAGTGAACCACCTGGGTCACTTCCTTCTGACAAATCTTCTGTTGGACCTCCTGAAGCAGTCAGCTCCCAGCCGTATCGTCATGGTCTCCTCCAAACTCTACAAGTATGGCAGCATCAACTTCGAGGACTTGAACAGCGAACAGAATTACGACAAAGCTTTTTGCTACAGCCAGAGCAAGCTTGCCAACCTACTGTTTACTCGCGAGCTGGCCCGCAGGCTGGATGGTACTGGGGTATCTGTAAATGCCCTCACTCCTGGTATCGTAAGGACCAGATTGGGCCGGCACGTCAACATCCCCCTGCTGATTAAGCCTCTTTTCTTGCTGGTCTCTTGGTTGTTCTTCAAAAGCCCACTGGAGGGTGCTCAGACCCCACTGTACCTGGCATGCTCGCCTAAAATTGAGGGTGTGTCTGGAAAATGCTTTGCTAATTGTGAAGAAGAACAATTGATGTCTAAAGCCACCGAAGACCATACTGCTAAACGGCTCTGGGACCTGAGTGAGAGCATGGTGGGGCTTAGGAGGTGAGGGGAAGAAGCAGAACCACTCTTCACAAATGTGGCAATTGCAAACCTCGAACGTCAGTGCATTGGATTTTTGGGGAGTGTTTTTGGCCAAGTACCCGAGGGACTTACTGGATAAGGGACAGATAATTAAAATGTCCATCTGTTCCCTGTATCTTTGCTGCAGTGTTTTCAGAGATGGCCTCAGGCTTGTGACTCACTCTTCTCTGTGAATGAGAGCCTGAAAGTGTTGAGTTCGACATATCCCTTGAATACAAATGACAGGAGCAACGTGCCCAAGAAATATATGGCTTAGAGCTAACATGAATACAGAATAACATGTACACCACTGCATATCTCTCGATGTAGATTAACTGGTGATTTGTGACCAAGTTATTACAATACATCAAGATAGTTTAATGTTGTTCAACAATTAATTTGACAGACCTATTCTTCTATGAAGTGAACTAGTCACAATTTAGCCTCCCAGAATATCATCTTCTCATAAGGCTGTGGAATAAACCTGGCAACTCCCACCCTGTTACTCATTTCAAGATGGATTTGAAAATGTTTGTGACATTCCAGTGTCCAAACTAAATCAAAAAGGAAACATGTAGGTTGTGGCTCTGCATATAGTGTGGTGTCACTACTCAAACAAAAAAGTGAATCAGCGTAATGGCTGCATAAATTTAATTACCTCCAATATATACCTCTGTGCATTAGCTATTATTAGATCAATTTCATGCGCAGTGGAGCTGTTGGGATTTTACTGGCTACTGTCCTTAATCACATGCACTAACATGAAATGTTTTGAGTGTAAATGCTGCGCTTCTGTTATTCTGTAAAGACTGAATAAATTGAATGCTGGAAAGAAACTCTGTCATTTGTGGAGGAGGACCAAGGTCCTTCCTTTGTATGCTGCCATTCACATACAACAATGAAACATTTCATGCAGGAAACGGAACACCAGATTATAAATTCTTCCCAATACACCTCAGCAGCAAGTCTAGCTCTCCAACAGTGAAGGAAACAAAAAAGGGAGTTAAAGAGACAGACATGGTGCAACTATTGTGCTTTATTAGATATAGAAAGCGAAACAGAGTCATGCATCATTGTGTCAACTGACACAGGATCCCAGCTGATTAAGAAAGAAGAGAGGGATTGAATCGTGAGGTAGAGAGGGCATGAGGGAGGGGCTTACAGCACTGAGGAACAAAAGAGAGAAAACGTCGAAAAGAACAATCACCTCAGAAATTCCATCGCCCAACAAAACACATCAGGAGTTTAAAAAAATGCCCATTGCTTTCAAGATGTACTTGTTTGATGGTGTAATAGATTTAAGTAGTATCAAATCTATTTGAAATAGAAATAGATTAAAGTTTCACTTTAGTTGAGACTTGATCTTGAATGGCTGACTTAGGGTAATATGAATCCATGCAGAGTTTATTCTCAAAAATATTTTCACAAGGTCTCGCCCACAAACCTGTGGAACGATCTGTCAATGGGTCGTTGTGAAATCTCAAATTGTCATCATGACTTAACTTCATTTGAGGCATGTTTAATTGTTTGTAGCTTGTATAATTGTGCTGATTGCCTTATTTATAGCAATATAAATAATTTACAATTATATAGATTTTTGAATCTCTCCATAGTTACATTTATTAAACAATTATAGATATAGCATACTTAACAATAAATACAGCTATTCATAAATTATATAATAAAAGATCAAATTTCTTGTCAAAATTAGCATTTTTTTTACATAGCATGTGCTGTCCATTCACAACCTCTTATGAGCCCAGAAGGCTTTTGGTAAAACAAAGTAAATCTCTCTCTTCAGACAAGTTTCCAAAAATTCATAATGCACCTAATGCACTTAAAATACTTTCTCACAAACCACACAGAACCATTAATAAACTGTCAAAATAGGCTATACAAATAGTGCTGAATGATAGAGATTCATATTAACTAGAGACATGAGCAATTTATGTTTGATGTTTAGAAAACACTGTAAGAGATACAGAAATAGAGAGAAAAATGATAAGAGAGCTGATGCACTGAAAATATTCAACAGAAAATCCCATCATGTGTTTGGCTCAAACTGTAGCTTAACATTCAAAACCTACTGACAAAAGAGAGTAACTGAAACCCTGCTCCAAGTTTAGTAAAGTACCGTAGAGCTGTAAAAGAGAGTAACCAGGAAATTCTGCTCTTAGTTTAGTAGAGTACCACAGAGCTGTAAAAGAGAGTAATAAGGAAACTCTGCTCTTAGATTAGCAGAGTATCACAGAGCTGTAAAAGAGAGTAACCAGGAAACTCTGCTCTTAGTTTAGTAGAGTACCACAGAGCTGTAAAAGAGAGTAACCAGGAAACTCTGCTCTTAGTTTAGTAGAGTACCATAGAGCTGTGCCTTGGTGAGACTGTCTTTACGTGACAGCCCTAGTGTGCCAAATTTTTGGTACGGCTGTTGTGGAGGAGGTGGTGGAGTTGTTCCCTGAGGGGACATGCTGTGCCTCTCGGGTTGGTAATGCTGCAGCTCGGCAGCCATCTCCAGAGATCCATGGTCCAGTGACTCATTTGAACTGTTGGGACTTATGTCAACGTACTCTGTTGCCTGGCCCCCGGCTGCCACCCCACCATCCTTGGGGCTGTAGAGGCTGTGCTCCGACTCTTGGCTATCCTCCTTGGAGCGGTACAGGTGAGGTTGGCTTTGCTGCTGCTGTAGGCCTGGACTGCACTCAGGGCTGGGGCTAGAGAAGGGATCTAGTACCCCACCATGATGATGGTATACATCAGTACCCTCCTGGAAGCTACTGTAAAGAGGACCAAGGCGAATTTTTGCAGGCCGGACAGAGAAGTGCTGCTCAGAGAAGCTGTAGGGTGAGGCCCGCCCAGGACTGCGGTATGAGTGGGCACTCAGATCTTCCACACTTAGTTGCCGCCACCGACCAATCAGCTCTTCTTCCTCAGGAGCAAAAGCACTTCCACGCCGACTGTCACCATAAGTGATGCTGGGTGAGGTGGAAGGTGGCAGGGGCTCATAAGGTTCACTGTAACAGGAGGACATTGTTCTACTGTAGATGGGTGAGCTACCATTCTGATGGTGGCTGGACTCAGGTGGTTGAAAAATGTGGCCCTTGGAAAAGGCGCTTGGACTCTCCCTCTCCCAGGAAGAGTCACTTTTGTGCTCGTATTCACCCCCATCCCTCCAGTCCATGTAAAGGGCTTGGTGGCGTGGAGAAGAGGCAGCACTGCTTGGGGGATCCTGACCCTTGTCCTCTGACCCTCCTCCACTAAAGCTGGAGTAAGAGCTAGAGCCTCCTCCCAGAGAGGTTGTAAACTTTCTTAAGTGGTCCTGGGAGAAGCCGGGCTGCAGGGACATGGATCCTTCTTCTGGGTTGCTATCAGTGGAGTTCTGGGGTTCATACACTGTCCGCTGTCCATGGAGGTCCATGCTGGGTCTGCGCTCTCGTCTCCGTTCATCAGGGCAATAAAGTGCTGTGTCACTGCTGTACTGGTCTGATTTGTAAGTAGCTCGGAGGCCAAGGCGCTCAGTGCTACCCACAAGGCTTGTGCCCACAAGGAAGCCCTGGCGTTCCTGGGGTTGTGGGGTGGGTGAGTGAGAGGCTTGACTGCTGCAGACCTCGTCCGGTTTCTCCAGGACCTTAGCAATGACAGAGGCAGGCACTGTGTCGGCATATGGGGAGTGGCAGAGGGAAGAACCCTCCATGTGCAAGCTTACACGCTCCTGAAACTCTGCAGGCAACTGAGAGAGATTAAAACAGATTTCCATTAGATGGACCCAATGAACAATAGGAGTTGGGAGACTCGCACACTAAGAGAAAAATGTAGGCTCTTATGGAATCCTATTTTGGAGGGATAAGAGGGAATAATAGCTTAGGTGAGGTCAGTATCCTTAAGAGGCAGTAAGAAACATACAAGAAAGAGATCGGTGAATGGAATCAAGGTACCCAGTGAACATGGAAGTACATTTGCAAAGCAGACAGCCAAAGATGTTGTTAAAGGCCAGTATTAAATCTTCAGACAAGTCTGTACTAATGGTCTATGTAAGTACATGGTTTTTAGTATTTCATTTAGCAAAAATTGGCCAGAGGGAAGAACCACCGATTTCATTGCCACTGACACTACACACGGAGTACTTGGCAACAATCCAATATCACAGCTTTTTTTACCTCTCATTTCTTTCACCATAGCAACGAGAAGAAATTAAATTGCAGCTAATTAGCTAACAGAACATGGCTAATTATAAAAACATAATAAGAGGAGCCAAGACGAAGCAAAAACTGTATTCCTTCTAAATCAGTAGGGTTGGTCTCGGTTCAACAAATCCAATTTGATATCTAATTCATACCAATTTGATATCTAAACATCTGTTGACCTTCTGAGTGTAGTTGCTTCTGAGACTTTTTGGGCTGCTTTTAAAGAAATTTTTAAGGTTATTCAGAAACTCGATTTTTCCTCATAGCTGGACAAGGTGTCTCGTGGTTATCTTAATGAATGCTTAGTGCCAAATCTTTGGCATTTTCATATAAAACAATATGCAAGGCTGAAATTCCCTGAACACATTGTGTAACAGACACATTGATGTTTCCATTCAAATATATCTGACAAATATGAACAGGTTTTTACAGCAGGCAGCATTCCAACATAAGTCTCTGTTCCAGACATCATTGGAATGGCATAAGGCTTGAAGCAGATTTGAAGAATAAAATGCCAGGTTTATTGGCACACTATTACTTAAACATCCTCCCACTTTTACCTTGCCAGAAGAGTCACCCATTCTTAATTGGGACATAACCTCAATATTTATTTAAACATGAACTTGATTTACTATGGTTGACCTAAATATTAGTAGATCCCACTAAATAAAAAGAATCCTGCTTTATGATTTCCTACAGTCTTTCAAAAAAAGTTTACTGGCTAAATGACATTGCACTAAAGGGGATAGTTGAGTTTATTTAGATAAAATATATTTTAAAAAAGAGATTGTGTGGCTATATCCAAATAGGCTATATAAAGACCTTGGAACAGAAGTTGTGCTATAAATAACTATTATCCAACACATTGACAGACCAGGTTGTACATTTTCTGTTATGCTATTTTGTTATTCATTGTTGTTAAATAGAAATATGCAATTACATTTCAGAATGTATATTTCATTTTTAGATACTCAATATTAGCATTTTCAAAAATTAAACACATGTTTTCCTACAGTAGAAAATGCGTGGCTTGCTTAAACCATTTTTACCTGTGGGAAGTAAACTCAGCTCATACGTGGTACAGTAGCCTACCATAGAAGCAATAATGGTAATGTTATGTTATTTTATTTTATTTTTTGCCTGTTAGCATCCCTTGTTATGGGAATGTTTCTATTCTCATTCTTATAAAATCATGGTTAATTAAAAAATATGTTGCCTAGAGAAAGGAAATAATGAAGGAACTAACAAGTTTTTCATGTCACAAATTACTGCATACTGCAGCACCCATAAACAAAACAATAATGACAACATCTACTCAGCAAGGTTTGTGTGCCAACTTACCTCAGATAACTGGGCTCTGTAATGTGACTTATTACACTGCAAGAGCTGTGCAGCCAGGTTACAGTCCTTTCTGTACAATTCCTATTGAGAGTGGTAGAAAAGGAACATTAGGTAACGAAAAGCAAATACACCGTCCTCTAAAATACCTCCATTAAGCCTCAGTGTGTAAAAGAAATCACATTGTCATTATATCTCTTACATTGTCCTCGCTCAGTTTCTCAATGGTCATCTTAGCTTCCATGAGATGATTGTTAAGGACGATGATTTCTCTGCTAAGAGCCCGTTTCTCATCATCATGGTGCTGTGACTGGATTAAAAGGAGCACATTTTCAGAAAAAACCTATGCGATATGCATTTGCAATGATATAGGCCCTAAAAGACCACCAGTATGAATATAGACAATTTCACACTGGGAGAAGTCGGTGCATGTTTTCAGTCATTCTAGGATACTCCTGCAGCAGATGGGAATTAATTGGCATACTGAAAGGAACATCAATAGAAGGCTGATATCAGATGATTTTCTTTTCATACCTGAACCCATAACCTTCAGGGTCATCACTGATGTCTTTATGGGTGCACTCTGTTGCTAAAAAATGTGTTTACTATAACAAGCTCAGAGTAAACCCTGAGGGGTGGATCCTAATACAGACATGTAATGGTCATACAATGTACTGCAGCAGGCAGGCTAATTATAATTTAATTGTTTCGAACTTCAAATTAACAAACAGGCTGTGATACAGATTTTGTGAGCATAATAGACTCACTATCACACTGTCATGTGAAGGCGGACAGGTTGTTGTAATGGACTATAATTAACGTCAGGCGTACCAGTGGCATTGTATTGATATTCAAATAAGACTCTTAGTGCATTCAGCGCTATTGTACATGTTTAACACATTCCCTAATATGCCACACCAGAAAACACGTACACACATGGAAAGAAGTGTGGACAGCGATGTAAACACTTTCATTCGAAAACCCATTTAAACAGGAAAACACTTAAAGAGGGAGATGAGTACTCATAAACACATACGCGAACAAAAGCATTCGCACATTAAAACAAAAAGCAGTGTGTGTGCGTTCACCCATACACTTCTTTTATAATTTGTTCTTTTTTTAGTGTGTGGCCAATGTGTGCACTCACATTTCGGTGGATTTTATCCTCTAAGTCCTGGTTGATCCTCTGCAGTGCTGAGTAACTGCTCTGTATTCTGTGGGAAACACATGAACAAAATGTCTATTTTTCAAATCCAGCACGCACAGGAAGGTCTTAAATGCCTTCCGTATTTCCTTAGACACATCTGTTCGATAATCAAATGTCGGTTGCCAAAACTCTCACCACCTGTTCATCTTCCACATCATATTATGGTATCCGTTGCGGCATCAATTCATAACATTTATTTTACTATGGACCGAGGAGCCCAACACATGGCCAAGCTATAACTGTATAACTGACTCCTACACACTTGGCATTGGCCAAGTGAAGTGAAACAATCTGTGTCCCAATACAGAGGAACACAGTGCCCTTACCATCCATCCACAATATTAGGCAAGGTTGGAAACAGTGCATCCCAAATTGTAGTATGTTTAAATATTAGGGCAAAAACACCTTTTTAAATGGAATAAAAGGACCATAAGGGCAGCTGCCACAAAAAAATTAAAAAGTATATGATGTGAAGACACGATCACCATCTCCGTCTGCCATAAAGCTCAGATCCTGTGTGCAGTCTGTGCACAAATTCAAAAATTGCCTGACGTCAGCTTTGGTTGTGATATGCCATTGGCTCTTGTGTGTCTCTTGACCGATTGTGCCATGCTAATGTTCAGGAGGATCTTTTTGAATGAGATGTGAGCGTTTTGATGGATCATTTTGAACGATTAAAACGATTTACTCTGTTCTTCACAAAGATATTGTATGGCTTCAGAAGACTTGGAATGCAACACGGCTTGTTTGGAGACAAACCGATTCCAAAAAAGTTGGGACACTGGACAAATTGTGAATAAAAACAGAATGCAATGATGTGGAAGTTTCAAATTTCAATATTTTTATTCAGAATACAACATAGATGGCATATCAAATGTTTAAATTGAGAAAATTTATCATTTTAAGGGAAAAGTAAGTTTTTTTTTAATTTCATGGCATCAACACATCTCAAATAAAAAGTTGGGACAAGGCCATGGTTACCACTGTGTGGCATCCCCTCTTCTTTTTATAACAGTCTGCAAACGTCTGGGGACTGAGGAGACAAGTTGCTCAAGTTTAGGATAGGAATGTTGTCCCATTCTTGTCTTATACAGGCTTCTAGTTGCTCAACTGTTTTAGGTTTTCTTTGTCGCATCTTCCTCTTTATGATTGCCAAATGTTTTCTATGGGTGAAAGGTCTGGACTGCAGTCTGGCCATTTCAGTACCCAGATCCTTCTTCTACGCAGCCATGATGTTGTAATTGATGCAGTAAGTGGTCTGGCCTGTCATATTGAATTATACCTGTCAGCATTGATGGTGCCTTTCCAGATGTGTAAGCTGCCCATGCCACACGCACTCATGCAACCCCATACCATCAGAGATGTAGGCTTCTGAACTGAGCGCTGATAACTATTTGGGTTGTCCTTGTCCTCTTTAGTCCGATGACATGCGTCCCAGTTTTCCCAAAAGAACTTCAAATTTTGATTAGTCTGACCACAGAACAGTTTTCCACTTTGCAGTCCATTTTAAATGAGCCTTGGCCCAGAGAAAACGTCTGCGCTTCTGTATCATGTTTAGATATGGCTTATTTTTTGACCTATAGTTTTAGCCGGCAATGGCGAATGGCATTGTGTATTGTGTTCACCGACAATGTTTTCTGTAAGTATTCCTGAGCCCATGTTGTGATACAGTAGCATTCCTGTATGTGATGCAGTGCCGTCTAAGGTCCCGAAGATCACGGGCATCCAGTATGTTTTTCTGGCCTTGACCCTTACGCACAGAGATTTTTCCAGATTCTCTGAATCTTTGGATGATTTTATGCACTGTAGATGATGATAACTTCAAACTCTTTGCAATTTTTCTCTGAGAAACTCCTTTCTGATATTGCTCCACTATTTTTCGCCGCAGCATTGGGGGAATTGGTGATCCTCTGCCCATCTTGACTTCTGAGAGACACTGCCACTCTGAGAGGCTCTTTTTATACCCAATCATGTTGCCAATTGACCTAATAAGTTGCAAATTGGTCCTCCAGCTGTTCCTTATATGTACATTTAACTTTTCCGGCCTCTTATTGCTACCTGTCCCAACTTTTTTGGAACGTGTAGCTCTCATGAAATCCAAAATGAGCCAATATTTGGCATGACATTTCAAATGTCTCACTTTCAACATTTGATATGTTATCTATATTCTATTGTGAATAAAATATAAGTTTATGAGATTTGTAAATTATTCCATTCCTTTTTTACTCACAATTTGTTCAGTGTCCCAACTTTTTTGGAATTGGGTTTGTACTTTTATAGTGCTTTTTTATGATCAGTTTTTGCAATAAATACCTGTGACTGTACTTTTAATTTGCCTGTTACGTGTGTTAATAATATTTAGAAGTGGGAAGGTTTCCCACTAGGGTGCGGGTTAGGTGCTCCAATGAAAGTATGCATTTATATAAAATGGTTTCTGTTTTTACAAATGCATGCAAACCATTAAATTAAGGCAAACAACTGAAAACAATGAAGTACCCTGCATGTCGAAAAGTGATGCTAAAGGGGTACCTTGAGCATCAAAAAGCGATGCCAAGGGGTCCTGGGTCGGGAGTGAGAACGTGTTGGATCTCAACATGGCAACCCCCAAGAGTTGACT
Organism: Sinocyclocheilus anophthalmus; assembly: GCA_018155175.1. Classification (NCBI taxonomy): domain Eukaryota; kingdom Metazoa; phylum Chordata; class Actinopteri; order Cypriniformes; family Cyprinidae; genus Sinocyclocheilus; species Sinocyclocheilus anophthalmus. The sequence goes on along the minus strand of JADLZN010003293.1, from coordinate 12,430 downwards.
AAAGTCGATGTAAAATTAAAACAGTCTTTATCAGGTTACTGATATGATATTTTTCAAAAGTACTATTTATTTCTTTAGTAGTAAAACTTTTTTAATAAAGCAAAAAATACTAAGTGCAACTTTATAATACATTCAAAACCCCAAAGTGAAAATAGTTTATATTGGATTAAATTCAGGGATTTGACTAGGGCAATCCATAACCTTAATTTTGTTTGTTTTTAGCCATTCAGATATGGACCTGATTATGCTTTGGTGTTGGATTCTGTGTGAATCATGCCCTGCAGCATTACCCAATTATGCTTTATATTCAGCTCACATGCAGATAGTCAGACATTTTCTTTAGGAATTTTCTCATATGTAGCAGAAATTATACTTCAGGGGTGTGTTTCCTGAACAGCAATGTAACTCTCTTAATCACCGTAGTACGATGCATTGTTGGAGAGACAAGCCTGTGACTAGCTAGTCACTACTGTTTCCTGAAAACGGGAACTTTGTCACATATGTCATTCAAACCACATTAGTTAGAACTGTCATTAATGATATTAAGCAAATTAATGTCAGATTATTGCTGTAATTAATGAACATGGAATATGAGGGCTATATGTCACTATTTTTGTTCTCCGTTATTTAGCTGTATTTTGCGGCTTCCCTTACATCACTCCAGGTTCCCCCGTAGTAGTATAGCAAATACATGCATATGCAAATTTCAGAAATTATGTTTTAATTCTGTTAACAAAGTAGAAGACATAAATTTGTAAATGTATGGAATGAACAATATAGATTACACTACATGTTAGCTTGTGTATTTTGCTCAAGTCCATTTCCTACTAGAAAAAAATTATGCTTCTAACCACAGGTTGAGAGCTGTAGCTCCAACCACACAATTTTGTAATGCTGTTTGCGAATGTTCGTTGGAAGTATGTATTTTGGAAAACCCCTTATGTGTGGTAATAATTGAAGGCGGTGGAATTTGACAATAGTTGGCTAATGATGCTTTTGGGAAACACCCCTGACAGCTGCAAAAAATATCCCTATACAATAACTGTGCGGCCATCATGTTTTACTGTTTACTAACTTCTTTACAAGAAGACTTGCAACCTACAAAAAATTTTTTTTTGATTATTGCCTACTATATAAGAAGTAGGCATATTTGGACACTTTGTGAATACCTTGTGTTTTGACTATTATAAACCCATACTATGAGAGGAACATACAATCAAATTCAAAATCAGGTGGGGTGCAAATACTTTTTACACCACTGTATTAACCATAAGTTTGAGTAATTTTAATGGGGATGAATTTAGATAGATGTTAGCTAAGGATGCATGATACTATCGGAACGATATCAGAATCGGCCGATAATGGCTTAAAATGCAAATATCAGCATTGGCCCGATATGAAAAATTATGCAGATATGCCTTGGCCGATAATAAGACGAGTAACTTGCATGTGCTCAGGGTGTGCTAGCGATTAGATCAGGTCAGCAGTTTGGCTCATTCTTGAAGCAAAGTTTTGCTTGAATGGTGATTGGATTCACTGTTTTGGATAGCTGCATTTAATCTGAGAATGCACGTAAAGAATGACGCGTCTTTTGTACGATAGTCAACAGTCACTAGTGCGTGCCGTGGCAGCCTCCCCCGGGTCCTAAAATATGTGTATTCAATCCGAAAGGGGTTGCTGTTGGCCTACTTGTAATAAAATGAAAGTAAAATACACTAATAATAACATTTAGATTGTGTTTCTGATTAAATAAAGCAGTAATTTATGTCATAAAATCACGAGTATGCTTTGATTTAAAGGTCTGAAGCTATAGCTTACATAAATAAAAATCACAAATATGACACTTGTAAATTAAATAATTTTATATACAGATTTCCTCCTAATGTGTAATTTGTTTTTTTTTTTTTTTTTTTTTGTTTTTTTTTTCTTTTTTTGTTTTTTTTCCCTCCAAACGAATATTACACGTCAATAAAAGAGATTAAAGATTTTCAGCATTTTTACAACTCTTTTGCTTTAGACCATCTACAAATGTTAAATCTTCCAATAAAATGTTAAGGTCACACTGCATTTGTCTGAAAAAAACACCACGAACGTTTTCAAACAAAAGGAAATATGATCTGTATCCGGCCTTGGCCAAATAGTTTAAAAATACAGCCTAAACCGGCAAAAATCCATCCAGTATTCATGCTTCCCTAATGTCTTGTTTGCAACAACCGCAGTACATACTTTAAGAGCATAGTATAAGTATGCAATTTGAGAGCCAAGTTGATGACCATTTATTCAGTTAGTAGTTACCATATGTGAATAGGAAGCCCCACTATATTAAGGCCAGATTCTATTGTATACGCTTTTCTTACCGGCGTAATTTGTCGGTGAACTTGTCGAGCTCCTCCTGGGCTCGGCGCAGCTCGGTCTCCAGGTACTGTCTCGTGGAGTCAAACTCGCGCTCTAAAAGCTCCAGCTTATGAGTGGTGTAGGAGAGACGTTTGCGCAGGTCTTCCTTCTGTTCCTGCAGAGAGCTGCATCCATATGCGCATGCGATTACATTTGCTTCATATGACAAAAACTGACAAAATAGACCCAGAATCCGTTCTGCATGGATCAGGCAGACATTCAGGATCAATTAAGGGAATGCAAAATCAAAACAGCTATTTTGTATGAATTACACCTCAGTTTGGGCCAGATTTATGAATGTATTTTGCTTCATTGTTGCTGACATGATCGATAACTGTCAAACAAGCCACTGATCACATTTAATGCAACCCAAACACACTCACATCAAGAGTGCCTTGGTAAATCAGGTTTACTGACCTTTTTAATCCCCAACACTCATTTTTTCCCATCTCCCACATTGATCCTTAGTCACATGACCAATGCCATGTACAGACGGTCTATTTATAGATCAAACACACAAGCGGGGATGGGGTGGGAGAGATGGATGGAACCAAACACAGCTTTTTACGATACGTAAGAGAACCACTGACGGCCCTAATGGTTTAATATTGATGGACTGATGTGTGATGAACGGTAATGACTTTCTGGCTGTTGATAGAGCCGACGACTTTCAGCATGCCACAAACCTCGCTTGATCAGACGGCCAGACAACACGTGTCTAAAGCAGTGAGGATAAGCGATAAATGTACTGGCAGTCGATACACACGTGTATGTGAAAGCGAGCACACACAAGCCAGCACACACGTATTTTCAGCACGTATTTTCAGCATCATGATACAGCATAGACAGGGCACACAACGCAAACACTGTTTTATACTGCTGATGCCTCCAATACAGGACAGGCAGTAAGAAGGGTAAGCCAAAGCAATTAAGCTGGACTTAAAATGAAAGCTAGAATTCTATAGTCCAATGTAGTAGGTGACACCATGTAATATTATGAAACTGAATAAATATAATTAAAATATCATGGGTGATTCATGTACTACCATGAAATGTCAATGAACTCATATGGTAATACTATATTTATGCAGAATAATATGATACATTTTCTAAAGAACAGTCTGGTCTATAGTACTAGACATAATATTTATATAGTAAAATATATAATATATTAATAGTATATAGTATATATTATATATTTGTAAACATACTGCATATATTAGCTGAGCACACTGAAAATTCTTTTAGTAGTTAGTCTGCCATGAATTGAATTAAAAAATAAACATGATAATATAAACCTGAAGAAGAAATAGTAAAAACTTGGGCTGTCAAGTGATTAAAAGATTACTTGCACAGATTTCTGTAAATAATTCTGAATAATTGCACATAACTTTGAACACTAAAAGTCATTTTTAGTTTGCAAGTGATCTAGTGAATTAAAATAAACCAAAAATTCATAAATTGAAATAGTAAAAATTGCACTTATTTCTGAAAATAATTGCATATTGCACAAAAATGTAAACATTGAAAATAATTGTAATTTGCAAGTTAACTAGTTAATTTAAAATTCATAAAATGAAATAGTAAAAACTAGGGCTATCAATTGATAAAAAAAATTATTAGCACATATTTCTGTAAATAATTGTGAATAATTACTAGGGTTGCAAAGGGGTGGAAAATTTCTGGAAACTTTCCAAAAAAATCCCTGGAATATTCCAAAAAAAATCCTGGAATGTTTCTGAAATTTACTGGAAGTTTTCCACCTTTTTGCAACCCTAATAATTACTCATAACATTAAAATTTGAAATCTTAAATATATTTTCACATCTCAATATTTCGACATCTCAATATTGATGTATTTTATACAGTATTGGAAGGCTGGTGCTAGCTGTCAAAATGTTTTCTCCTTCTTCCTTCCAGTCGATATTTTTCGTGGCGGCTTGCCACTTTTTTTCTTTTTTAACAAGAACAGTTCAACCTTTGACAGTTCAACCTTTCAGAACCTTCAAGACAGTTCACCTTTCAGCTATAATATACCAATATACCTTCTTTATATCATCATATCCCTTTTCATTCATCATCCCTTTTCCCTTTTTTTTCCTTTTTTTTTTATATATGCCAGTTTGTACTATTATTTCAAAACGTAACAATTACTAAGAAATATGTGACAATTAGCCTGCTCTTTTCTACATAAGAATTTCGCCATATGAAGTAGATGAGATTTAGACGAGTCTGTGTCTACACTGTTCATAGTCTGTATATGACACTGCGTGATTTGTTCCAAGTGTTAGTTTGTATATTGGTTTAGTAATTTCTTTAAACAGCCCTATTTAGCAAAACAATACTACATCCATAGTCACAAGTGGATTGGAGAGCAGATGAGTATGGTCCTGTATGTGTGTACAATAGCACATTCATTGGTTAACACTTGTAGCAACAGCACTCATGATGGTCAAACTGTCACAGTTCAGCACTCGATGGAGATGCACATGGTTGATGGGATGACTGTGGTGGGCGGACGACAGGGTTAAGAGAGCATCTTACCTCTTTTTCTGATGTTTACAACCATTTCGAGAGGTTTTAAATTTAAGTTAAATTTAAAGGGCTGTTTCTTCTTTTTCTCCACTTTTTTTGCCTTCTTTCTTCTAAAATATTTAAGGGCTGTTTTTCCCAATGTCTATCTTTTTCATTCATGGTTTTTTTTTTTTTTTCGCAGTAGGCCACACCCTCATCTCATGAAGGGAGAAAAGAATCTGTGTATACATTGCTCTTATAAATTCTCATAAATTCTCTGCTCCCTAACAGGGATTCCACTTATTCCTGCTTGAGTCTGAGGTTATGTTTCCCATGCAGCCCTGACAGACCGCTGGAGATCCTGCCAACAGAGCAAAGAGAGTGGCGGGTGGCGCTTGCAATCATATTACAAAATACTAGTGACAGCAATTAAGAAAGTGTCATCAAACTTGCGATTCATCTCGAAGCTTCATGCATGAAACTGTCACGGCAAGAATGAGCGCGCGGCGACAGGCGTAATTAACCTCTTTGGGCCGATGCCTCTGTGCTGATGTTTCGGTTTGACTGGAGGTCCCTCGCACAGGTGTGATCGTGAGCGGCGAGATGAATTAAGGTAGGAAAGCGATGAGACAGCTTGCGACTTCATCAAAAACATTAACATGCAGAACCTTACGTGTGCGTATATGCGCCTAGATAATCTATAGAGTACTGCAGTTTGGAGAATATTTATACCACACACTTACGGCAACTTTTCCACTAATAGGGTTTGAAACAAGGCCCGAAACTCTTCAAAAGTTTGAAAGGAGTTGCTTAATGTTCAGAAATGGATTGTCAGCCTCACTACATTTTATACTAGCTACTGAATATTTATTTTAGATGAGGTTTGCAATATTTGTTTAATTTGTTACCAAGATTTGGAACATGCTAAATTTGTTATTTTCTTGAAAGAAGTATCTTATGCTGTGCAAGGCTGTATTTATTTAATTGAATATACAGTAAGAGTAATATCTCTTTCAGTGTTACATGATCGTTCAGATATCATTCTAATATGCTGATTTGGTGCTCGACATATCATGTTGAAAACATTGAGCACCTTAGAATGATTTCTGAAGGATTGTGTAACACTGAAGACTGGAGTAATGACTAATATATTTAAACTGTAATAATATTACATAATTGTGCTGTATTATACTGTATTTCAAAGATGAGAACATTGAATGAGATTATTCACTTCCACCATGTATGGGTCCAAATGGTTTTAAATCTTGTTTGTCACAATTAAAAGGATTTTGCTCTAATTGGGGAAATACGAAATGCGAGGAACGGCAAAACATTTTTGGACAATTAACATGAGTGAATAAATATATTTTTTAATAAAATGAATTACATATCAACAGAACATGTGAAGGTCAATGCATTGTTGTATCATTTATGTGGATTATTTTAATCATTTTAATTTTAAAGGCACCACTACTCTAAGAGTGATGTGGCAAAAACATTTTTATAAAACAATAATAATAATAATAGTAATGGGAATTATCATTTTGCAATCCCAAGCACTTTACAACAAAGTTACATTATACATTAACATGCACAACATTCTAAATTAGGTATCATGAATTATTTCATGTCTTTTTCACATATTTGTTCATTTTGATTAACATTCATTTTTAAATATACAAGAATATTATGTGGTGTGCGACAAGATAAAATCAGAAATTTGTGTTTACAGTGTTTTTTACATTTTTTACATTGTTGGTCCCCACAACGTAGGGTTTACCCAGGACCTACACACCAGCACACACACACACACATTTTGCCCTCCAATGCTTTAAAAATTTAATAATGGCATTTATTAAACCCTATTCATGGAAAGTGCCTTGTGCATTTTTTTACTTGTCTGTTTTTATTTTTGCACAAATACTTGCACTGAAATACATAATTTTTCCTGTCTTCCTGTCTCCTATTTCCATCCAGTCCATCAGGTGAGGAAGAAGAGATTTTTGTGACAATTGATTATGCATTTCTCTTTCCTTTCCTCTTTCTCATTTTCTCTTCCCTCCCCCCCCACCTCTGACTCATCGCACCCACTAATCATTTTTTTTTTTTTTTTCACAACCAAACAATCATTTTTTTAACGCTCATTTTTTTTTCTCTCCCGTCTGAATCACCGCAGGGTGTCAATATAACACACCTCCCTAAATCCTCACCCACGAACATTTACCACATCACGAGGGGCAATCTTATATCACGGGGGGGCTGCATTGGCTGCATTTGATCTTTCGGAAAGAGCAGCTGACATTTTAGAGGCGCGAGGGAGGGAATGAAAGACAAGTGGAGCTGGAAGATTAGAGGGGCAGGAGTGAGACGGAAGAAAGGAATGAGCAACAGAAAAACGAGACTTTGTATTCTGCGCCTCTCAACGCCGAGACATTATCTCCCAGAAAACCCCCTCATCGTATGTGCACACATAACTGCACTGACATACATCCCATGATGCACCACACATACACTCGTGGACCGACATACACCTCACAGAGTCTGTGGATCAACTAAACAACATGGAATCAAATTGGACGAGGGTTGCCAGGTCTGCGTAACAAATCCAATCCAATTGTTAATAAAAATGATCCCAATCGAATTTCGGGTCAAAATATAGTCAAAAGGGGAGATGGGGGATCACTGAAAGACATATACGGAGTATAAAAGTCGCCCAAATACCATTGACTTGGCAACACTGCGATGAACCAAACTTACATCTGGATCTCATGATGACATGAGATCTAGACTAGACGCTGGGGGACTCTCTGGCACCATCTAAGGCACTCTTCAGATCAAAGCCTCACGCGGTCTCTCCACCGGTCTAACAGCGCTGTCCAATGTCAAATACTGTGAGATGGCAACAAATCAAATTAGCAGTGGTTTATACTGTGTCACAGAAGCATAGCGGAAGATCAGTTTAACCCTCAGGTTTTAATTCAAACTTTTAAGATACTTTTTACAATATCAAGTGTTAAAATTAACGACAGCTATATCCAGTGCTGGCAAACTACTCTAATATGTTATTTTATTCTGTCAATATGGCCCATTTTTGAGAGAGAGAGTTTGTAAATGTTGCACCCTGTGGCCATGTCTACAACACGTACATGGGTATTTTATAAACAAACAGAAGTTTTTATCCTTCTTTCCTTCTTATCTTCTTCGATCTTCTTTTTTTCCTTTTTTCCTTCTTCCGTGTAATAAAAAAAAATCTACAAATCTCCGTCCACATGAAAACTCAAAAGCATGCTATGAAGCTCTGTCAAGAGCATGCCAAGCCAACAGGTGGTGATTTAATCTCAACCGTAAAGCCATTTTGGCCTATCAAAAGCCTTAAAAAGTCTCCAGTAGGCGGAGATAAAAGCGCAGGCTCCAACATCACAAGCCAAAAACTCCGGTTTCGCTGTCTACAAGTTAACACTGCAACTGGAGTTTTTTAAAATCTTCACCCTGGCAGGCGTTTTTAAAAATGTTTTGTTCGGCTTTCATGAACTGGTGCTTGCTGATGTTGCGCTGCGTTTGCGTGTGGACGAATGGCTAAACCAAAAACGCTACCTCTGTAGAAAAAAAGCTGTGGTTTGTAAAAATATAACTAACCGTGTTCGTGGGACAGGGCGTGTGTCTCTCTCTACAAACAATGAAGCTGAGTTTAGTTACTTAAAAGACAGCGATTTTACCCCCCTCGTTGCTGAGAAATATAATGTAGCGATTCAGTATCGATTAATAAAAGTCACTTGGCAGAGCTGACAACTTGTTTATGAGCTTCTGAATGTTCATTTTTGCACAGCGCGATCTCAGATCTGTGTGTGAGTGATGTGTGTGTATGTGTGTGTGCAGGGGCAGGCAGGGGGGGAGGCAGTGAGGGGGCCGTTTCTAGGCATAGGCGAGCTAGGCGGTTGCCTAGGGTGCCACCAGCTGAAGGAGCGCCAATGAGCGCACCTACTGGCACTACATTTTAGTAGGGTTGTTGTGATAAAGAGTGGCACGGTCACCCTGAAATATGTCTGCCGCCCCCACTAAGGTGATTCCCCTATGAGATCGCAGTGTCAATGACACGCGCTGTATGCCCCCACTAGACCAGAGTGGCTGTCAATTGCTGCCTTTATGTGTTGCATGCAAAGTTTGCATTTGGAGTGTTTGGAGCGCTCAACAACGCATTAGATCAGTGGGCTCTGTCAGTTCTTTGGCAAGGTAACACTTTTTTTTGACATGCAATAAAGCTAAGTTCAAAGGCCAATTTAAAATATTGGTACACAGGCATACAGTAAATAAAGTGCACAAAATCAGTGTTTTGTTTAGGCAGTATTTGTGGCACTTGTGTGGCACATTTGTCCAAATATTTGTGGTAGATTTGTCCAAAAGGTGTGCGTTTTTTTTTTGCGCCAATGCATTGTTAAAGGATCTGCGTGTCATGTAATATTCCCATATAACCTTTAACATCCAATTAAAAAATATTTGTATATTAAAATTCGCTAATTCACGAGATCAATGCATCCTTTATTAGACTGTTAAATGCATCCTTACGGAGGTGTCAAAATACTGAATTAATTAATTTACTTCCAACAGCGCTTAATGGGAGCATCGTCATAGAGGGCAGAGCGTCACTTTATTTAAAGAGGATGCTAACGCGTTAACGAGTAGCAAATGATTAAGTAGCTGCATTAGTTAAGTAGCTTCACATTGGTTACTTTTATATGCCACTGATAAAGCTTTTATATGTATTTTGGGGTAACAAAGGGGTTTTATAGACCCTGTGTGTGTGTGTGTGTGTGTGTGTTTGTGTGTGCCGCATTAATTAAAGCAGCGCATTAATATAGAACGGTGATTAAACTGAACGGTTTTAAAGGGTTAGTTCACCCCAGTTAGTTTCACCCCGAAATGAAAATGATGTCACTACTTACTTACCCCCATGTTGTTCCAAACCCCTAAAAGCTTTGTTCATCTTCGGAACACAAATTAATATTATTTTATGATATTTTTGATGGAATCTTAGAGCTGTCTGATCTATCTGACTCCTCCAGTAGCTAACGAAAGACTTTTGTGGCGCAAAGAAAACAAATTGATGAGTTTATACTTTATTTTATTTCAACAATTCTTCTCTGCTTCTTCTTCTCGCCTTTAATTCTTTCTTCTTTCTTCCTTTCTTCTCAAAATTCATTCTCCCCCGAGTTCCTCTGTCTTCCATCTTCTGGTCGTTTACTGTCATTCGTCATTTTGGGAGAGTATCACACGCATATTGCACGCTTTAAATTGACCATACCCTAAGCGTAAACAACGCTGATTACGCCGATTACGTTCATGCGTGCTTTCCCCCCTAATGTAAACAACGCTGATTACGTTCTTGGGTACTCTCCAAAATGGCAGAAGACGTAACTCGGGAGAGAAGAATTGTTAAATAATGTATGTTTATTTTTATTTTCTTTTTTTTTCTTCTTTGTGCACAAAAAGTATATAAAAGTAAGTACAAAAAAGTTGATACACTGATGTCACATGGCTGTTTTACCGATGGGGTCTTGCTATGCTACGTTTTTTTTGTCTGGGAACATTTTAGTTGGTTTGTTTTGAGAGTTGCGTGGCTTTGCGTTGCTGTCTAGGGGAGGGTCAGAGAGCTCTCAGATTCCATCAAAAATATCTTAATTTGTGTTCCGAAGATGAACGGAGGTCTTACGGGTTTGGAACGACATGAGGGTGAGTAATTAATGACAGAATTTTAATTTTGGGGTGAACTGACCCTTTAATGCATTGGCCTTGTCACACACACATCCAGTGGTGTTCAGTACGGTCACACTGTATATCTGTTATTCAAGAAATTTTTGAAAATAATTTTTGAACAATTTATGACAAAATCTTCAGAAACTAGGCCTATTTTTATTTTTTTTAATAGTATCATTTAAAAATGTTTTTGTACTGTATAAATACTGAATGGGGGTGTTGGCACAGTGGTTAACCAGAAAAATTTAAAATGGCACTTCATGCCCAAAAGGTTGCTGACCCCTGATCTAACATAACTCATGCGTAGGTTTTGAATGCCTGGGGTTTCTTTTCTTGAATTTTTTAACTGTTCATTAAAAAGAACTGGTGCAGAAAATGAGGGGCCTTTGGTCAAGAATTGGATCGGCTATCGGTGCTCTGCGCTAACCCATATAAATACCTCACAATTCTCCCAAAGTGTCACTCAATGCCAATATGCCAGCTAGTGTGTGAAATTACTTTACTATAATTATATGTATTTTAGTCACAGTCAGTCAGAAACCTATTTATTTATTTATTATAGTATTTTCTCAATATGTTATTCTAGTTCCAACTCAGTTCATTCATCCGAGGCCAAAGTCATAGTTAATAGTTGGCCCCCAAACTAAAGTGTGACCAAAATCTTTCTAATTGTAAAATTTTGAAGCATGTTTATTTGTAAAAATCGTATTGTTTTATAAGTAACTACAAAAGAACGTTTGGGGTGTGAGTGTGCACAGTTTGCGTTGTACAACAAAACGTCCAAGTACCATCAAGTTATGGTTACCACAGACCTTATTTTACTTGTGAATTGAAAAAGCCCATTATAAATCCCATAGAAAAATCTCGAAGGGGAAAGCATGGCGAGTCTTCTAGGTTTTAACGTCACGACTGCAGCACTCTATTAACATTATCCAAATAGTCAGCAGGAGCAGCCTAGGTAAATAGCTATTTCCACATTACTTCAGGATACTGTTATAGCCAATACAACCCAGACCTTCAGTCTCCACTTCCTACCTGGGGTGGGGGGGGGGGGGGGGTGGGGGGTGCCCACGTTCCTTCCTGGGCCCAAAAGAGTAGCCCCTCAAAAGTCAAGTCCGGAAGTACTCCTCCGCAATCACTTGCAAACTCGCATTCAGGTCTGGCTCCTTTCTGGCATGAAACGCCCACTTTTTACAATGCGCTAAATTCCCAAAGGATACAATCAAGTCCTGCCCTACATTTCTTTTTCTCTCATTGACTATTTTGTTTTAATCTGAAATACATCACAATATGGAAGGTACGGCGATTTGTGAATGCCATTTCATTCTGACTTTAAAAAGAGAAGCCATGAAACTCACACAAAACACAATGGAACAATCCAGTCATTTATCTGCACTGACTCGATTTGTTGTTACTCTCTCTTTCTCTTTCGCCCTCTATCTCTCACTCTCACTTTCAATCTCACATCATCCCTCCTTCCACCAGCCACCCACTTGCAAACAGCGGGGAATAATTATGGCTTAAGTGGATTATGCGGCCTGCAGATGGCAGATAAACGAAGAGGAGAAGAATCAGGACAGTCTATCTGGGCAGAATTGTGGATGAGCAACGGAAATCTGATGGGTGGAATGGGATTCCAAGAAGCAGCAGCAACACGCCGCGCCGAGGGCCATGATAAAATGTGTCATGGTGCCCAGCAAATCAACTGGGAGTCATTTTTGCTGTGGGATTTAGATTATTTTTTGTAGAAAACTGCTTGAAAACTAGGATA
>JADLZN010003292.1:0-51303 GCA_018155175.1 Sinocyclocheilus anophthalmus | reverse complement strand
ATTTTTGCTCGTTTATGTGGGCCGTCCCAAGCATGGTTGCAACGTGTTCATTGTCAAACTCCAAAATCAGAAATTATTTTTAATTCTTAAAAAAACGCCATTATTTTATTTGAAAAAACAAAAATATTAAATTAAGCATACAATTAGAAAGAAAAAAAATAAATAATAAATTTATATATATATTTTGTTACAAAATATTTTAGTTGTGTCCTGAATATTTTTTCCACTTTCGATCAGCATAATGATTTTAGCAATGTCATATGGTAAGTTAGGCAATGTGCGCCCTCAGATGTTAGCAAATGTGTTCCACGGGGGGGGGGGGGGGGGCTACGGGGCATGGTGTCACATTCACTTGACGCATTTTTTGAGGGTAAATATAAGAAAAACTTATACACTGTAATTATGAAACAAAGCGAGATATTTGTACTAGACAAGTGTAAAATTGCTGTGGATAAAAAATATATATATTCTGAGCCCCATGTGGATTTACACAAACTGAGAAAGTCAAAAAGTGTTACTTTGTGCGCCGCTCTCCCCTACTCCATAATAACAATCACAATTGAAATTCAGCGAGTGCTCGTGTCACATTTTAATGCCCCTTTTGAACTGTAATCCGTGTACATTTCCGCTTGAAACTGAATCTGGGCGGAATTTCTGTGAAGTCGTCACATGTGCAACATGTGGCGCAGACGCACTACAGTCCGAAATACATACAACGTGCTGTATTGCTCGGCCCGTACTTAAACGCCCCCCGGTTATCGCTGCGGCTTACCCCGTATCAGTTGGTCGCCGGACGTGTAATCTATACGCACGGCTGTCCCTCGGCGTATAATCATCAGCGAACCTCTGCGGGGGCTATCGTTTCCGCGGTGGTGGTCTCATGATCCCTACACAAAGGGCGGAGCGGGTTATCTTGCTGCTCCGTTTCTATCTACTGCCGTGCTGCTGTTTTAGCCTGGCTAGACGTAGCACTCCGATTTCGCGTTAAGATGGTTCCTCGAGCATTGATCCGCCCGAAGGATTGGTCTGGGCCTACAGGATTGCCGGCGTCCGTTATGTGAATATGATTCTTCAAAGATTTGCAATGGTTTCGCATTAAGACTTAAGCTTTAAAGAGCGTTTGCTCCAGGTGCGCCAGAGTAAACTAATGGAGCGTGGCTCTGGGCGGGACAAACTAAGTAATTACTCGGCATTTGCAAGTATTTTTAATCTGGCGTTATATGTTGTTTTCTGTAAAAAGATTTTCATATCGTGGTGCGCATATTTCGGCCGATACGTCGAATATTTGCATGCGACAGGCTGCATAGGCGGCCGGCGATAATATCGGGCAAACGATATATTATATAATATTATCGGTTATGGGCGTCACTGCGGTCAATTTTACATAGCGCTTTGGCAGTATCTTACTGGAAAAAAAAAAAATACCAGAAATGGCAAAAAGTTAATTATTTTACCAAAATAAGAGACATACAAAATGCATGTCATTGTTTTAGTACTGACCTGAATAAGATATTTCACATAAAATATGTTTACATATAGTCCACAAGACAAAATAATAACTGAATAAAGCATATGCGCGATTCTTTAGGGCAGATGCCCGGATTCTTTATACTTTGTTGTTAGGCGCTGGATGATCTCACCTGCTGTTCTTTTTTTTTTTGTTTTTTTTTTTTGTGATAGCGTTCATAGAGTCGGCGGTTGTTTGTCTTGAACATTAAAATTGCCTGGCTGTTCTTCATAAAAATCCTTCAGGGCGTCCCACATTTTTTGGTCTTCGCAGCATCTTTTGCGTATTTGACACCTTCCTTCGCAAAAAATGACTAATGATGTTGAGATCCATCTGCTTTTTCACAGGCGAGAGACTGCATAATGAAACGTGCTGGGCCACAAGACATTTGTGGGACGTTGAATGATTGAAAGAACAACAGTGCAGTTTAACTGTTGCAAGACAAAGCAAGGACACAATGAATGTACTATGCACAAAAAACAGCTGTGGATTCATCCAGGTAAGCAACACCGTTAAGAATCAGAGTGCAAATGTATGTCAAACTTTTGAATGGGGTTATTTTAATAATTTCAGCTATTGCTTTTTCTTGTGGACTAAATGTAATCATCTTTTATGTAAAGTATCTTATTCAGGACAGTACTAAATAAACAATAATATGCATTTTGTATGATCCATCTTATTTAGGTAAAATAAATTACATTTTGCAGATACTGCAAATTGTATGTAAAATTTTGACCTCAACTGTATATATGTATATGACTATTAAAAATATATAATACATTTATTTTTGTATTTAAATATTTTTCATATGCAAGTTTAATGAACTGATCACAACTGATCTCAATATTTGAATATGCAAAAACCTCTAAGTTCATCTGATATTTTTCTTTGAAATTAGCATTTTTTATCAGGCACCTATGAAATGGCATTGTACATTTTAGAAAATAAGGCATTCGATAACTTACTAATAATCGTTTTATTGCCATTGAATTGAAATTGCTTAACATAAACATAGGATAAAAAATGCCAATGTAAAACAAAAAATCTCGGATGGACTTATGTATGTGGAATCTTCATTTTCATCTGACGTTGTGCGTCGTTCCAGGAACGCAAAGGGACAGCAAAACTTGACTTCTTGAGGAAGATCGAGGAGGAGGTTCAACAGAAATGGGAGCAGGAAAAGATTTTTGAGATTGATGCTCCAACCACCACTGAGGAAAATACAAAGTGAGCCTGTTTTTTATATATTTTCTGAAGTTGTTCAGATTATATTCATGACTAATTATGTATTCTCGTCTGTTTGCCCAGTAAGAACAAGTACTTTGTTACGTTTCCTTATCCGTACATGAATGGGAGACTTCACCTTGGACATACGTTCTGCCTGTCGAAGTGTGAGGTGAGTCTGAAATCCAATTAACGAAGATGTCAAAGGCAACATGCCATAGCATTTAGAATTCAATTATAATCTCCAATGCCCTGTAGTTTGCAGTGGGTTACCAGCGGCTGAAAGGAAGGCATTGTCTTTTCCCATTTGGACTTCACTGCACTGGGATGCCCATCAAAGTGAGTAGCTTAAACTCCCAAAGGTCCGCACCTCAGATCTGTACACATTTATAATCAACATGCATGCTTTACGTCTGTGTGTAACAGGCATGTGCAGACAAGCTGAAGAGAGAAATGGAGCTGTATGGAGAACCCCAGCCCCAATATATATATAGTGGGTACGAAAGTATTCAGACCCAGGCCCTTAAATTTTTTTCACACCTTTGTTATATGTGCATATTGAGACCTAAGATAGGAACTTTTGGCCTTTAGGGGGGGGGGAGGGGGGGGGGGGGGGCTTCTAAGCGGTATGTGTGGAAGAACCAGGCACCTGTCAAGTCACCTGTCGCTAATACAGTCCCAACAGTGAAGCATGGTGGTGGCAGCATCATGCTTTGGGGTGTTTTTCAGCTGCAGGGACAGTACGACTGGTTGCAATCGAGGGAAAGATGATTGCGGCCAAGTACAGGGATATCCTGGTTGAAAACCTTCTCCAGAGTGCTCAGGGACCTCAGACTGGGCCGAAGGTTTACCTTCCAACAAGACAAATAGCCTAAGCACTCACAAGGGCCCGGGGGAGGCTAAAATACGAAGGAGTGGCTTCACAACAACTCTGAGACTGTTCTTGAATGGCCCAGCCAGAACCCTGACTTAAACCCAATTGAGCATCTCTCGAGAGACCTAAAAATGGCTGTCCACCAACAGTAGTGTTTTTTTTTGTTTAGGCGACATCATCCAACCTGACAGAACTGGAGAGGATTTGCAAGGAGGAATGGCAGAGGATCCCAAATCCAGGTGTGAAAAACTTGTATCTTTCCCAAAAAGACTCATGGCTGAATTAGATCAAAAGGGTGCTTCTACTAAAAACTGAGCAAAGGGTCTGGATACTTAGGACGCATTTTGATATTTCAGGTTGTGTTTTGGGGGGGGGGGGGGGGGGGGGTGAAGAAAAAAAAAATAAATCTGCAAAAAGTCAACAATTCTGTGTTTTTCTGTCAATATGGGGTACTGTGTGTACATTAACAAGGAAAAATGTACTTGAAATGATTTTTTAAAGTCAAATGGGGCTGCATATAATAGACAAGAGTGAAATTTAATTCGGGGTCTGAATACTTTCGCTGTCGGGCCTCTACTGTATATTATAGGCCGGGCGACGCTGGTAATTTTTTTTTTTTCGGGCCTAAATAAAAAAAAAAAAAAAAAACAACAAAAACAAAAAAAAAAAAAAAAAAAATTAATAAAAAAAAAAAAAAAAAAAAAAAAAAAAAAAACGAAGATCCGATGTTAGGGTATTAAAAAAAAAGGCTGATGCCGATATTCTTTGTGTATATTATAGTACAGTACCAGTCAAAGTTTGGACACTTTCCCATTCATGTGTACAAACATTTGACTGGTACTATATATAGATTAGAATACAGTATATACATAAACAGAACATATATATATATACATAAACACATTTTTTTGGGCAATGATCACTTCAATGTGGTGATCAAACACTTATAATGGTGACTGAGATATGTAAGGGCATTTAACAATTTAACAATAAACTTGCTATGAGTGCAAAGTAACGGGGTGTTAGTTGTAACGCGCGTTGTTTGAATATTTATTTTACCATAGTAACATATAAATTCTGGCTTAAGTTAATTTTTTATCTCAGTTTTTATTATTAATTTAAAATTAGAAAAAATCTGCTATTATTTTAATCTCCAAACTGTTATTTATCAGTTCAGATAGTTTTTTAATGCTAGCAGAAGACACTAACCCGTTTTAAATTCCAGTTGCGCAGATGGGTCACGTTGTAACACTGCGTTACAATGTGGTATTCTATGACATTAGCTATGCAATTTACACTATTTACTTTAATTTTAATGAGAAACAACAAGAAACAGATGAATAAAGACTGACAGTCAATGTTTAAAGTTTAGAAATTATTATTTCAAGACATATAAAGCATTTTTGCTCGTTTATGTGGGCCGTCCTAAGCATGGCTGCAATGTGTTCATTGTCAAACTCCAAAATCATATTATTTTTTCCATTCTTGTGAAACGCGGGCATTATTTTCTTTAACAAAACAAATTAATTACTAATACATAGAAAAAAAAAAAAAAATATATATATATAGTATATATATTTGTTAACAAATATTTTTAGTTTGGGGGGGGGGGGGGTCTTGAATATTTTTTGCATTCGATGCAGCATAAGATTTTAAAGCTGTCATATGGTCAAGTTAGCAATTTGGTCCCACTCAATGTTACTAATGTGTTCGCGACCCTACGGGGCATGTTGTCATCATTTCCCATTCGCATTTTTTGAGGGTAAATAAAGAACGGGTCGTACAGCAGTGTAATTATGAAACAAAGGTGGCGACATATTTTTACTAGACAAGTGTAAAATATATCGCAGTGGATTAAAAAAAATATCTATTCTTGAAACCCGTCATGTGGATTTAGCACAAACTGAGAAAGTGCAAACAGTGTTACTTTTTGCCCTCGCTCTCCCGCTAACGCTGTACATAAATACAATATCATTCACGTCTCGTGGCACATTTAATGTCCCTTTGAATGTAACGTGTACGTTCCCTTGAAACTGGAATAATGGCGGAATTTCATGTGAAGTCCACATCGCAGGGCATACAGTCCAAAAAAAATAAATACAAACGTGTGAATGCTCGTAACCCCCCCGGGATGCGGTGGCTAGATCCGGTTGGTGCCGTTACGTGAATCTAACCATCCCGTATCACTTCCCAGAACGCCGCGGGGGCTATCAAATCGACGCGGTGGTGGTCTCATTCCGAAAGCGGTGCCTGCTAGAGCGGTAGGCACTTACTCGATTGCGCGTTCAAGAGGGTTCGCTCGAGGCTGAAGTGATCCCACCGAAATTGTGTCGGGGCGTCATTTGTCCGGTGAGGGGGCGGTGGCACGGCGCCGTTAAGGAGTATTGGCCTTTCAAAGTTTCAATGGTTTTCCATAGAGTTAAGCTTTAAAGCATTTCATCCAGGTAGCCAGTAGCAAACAATAGAGTGCGCTCTGCTGGACAAACTAAGTAATTACACCATTTACAAGCATTTTATCTGCGTTATATGTTCTGTAAAAAAATGTTTTATATCGGCGGCATATTCGCCGATACGGATATATCGGCGACAGGCTCATATCGGCCTATAATATCGGCAAAATAGTATATAATATATATATATAATATATGCGATCACTGCGGTCAATTTTAGCATACGGTCTTTGGGCAGTATTCTGCAAAATGTTAATTATTTTACCGAAATAAGAGGGATCATACAAAATGCATGTTGTTATTTTTTTAGTTAGTGCTAAACATTGCGGGCTGATAAGATATTTCACATAAAAGATGTTTATTGCATATAGTCGGCGCAAGATAGATGACTATATAAAAACATATGCTCGATTTCTTTACAGTATAGCTACGATTCTTAATAACTGTGTTTTTACTGGATGATGTCTGCAGCCGCTGTTTTTTTTTTGTGTTTTTTTTGTGATAGTGCGTACCTATCTATGAGTCCCTTGTTGTCATTTTGAACATTAAAATTGCCTGCTGTTCTTCAGAAAAATCCTCCATGTCCTGCAGATTCTTCAGTTTTCCAGAATCTTTTGCATATTTGAACCGTTTCCAGCAGTGACTGTATGATTTTTTGAGATCCATCTTTTCACACTGAGAGACTCATAAGAAACGTGCCAAAGAATTTGTGGGACGTGAATGATTGAAGAACAACGTGCAGTTTAACTGTTCAAGACAAACAAGGGACACATGAATGACTATCACAAAAAACAGCTGTGGATCATCCAGAGGGGGGGGGGGGGGTTAAAACACCGGGATTAAGAATCGAGCAAATTTAAAGCTTTTGAATCGGGGTCTTTTGTATAATTCCTATTCTTTTTCTTGTGGACTATATGTAAACGTCTTTTATGTGAAATATCTTATTCAGGACAGTACTAAATAAACAATAATATGCATTTTGTATGATCCATCTTATTTAGGTAAAATAAATTACATTTTGCAGATACTGCAAATTGTATGTAAAATTTTGACCTCAACTGTATATATGTATATGACTATTAAAAATATATAATACATTTATTTTTGTATTTAAATATTTTTCATATGCAAGTTTAATGAACTGATCACAACTGATCTCAATATTTGAATATGCAAAAACCTCTAAGTTCATCTGATATTTTTCTTTGAAATTAGCATTTTTTATCAGGCACCTATGAAATGGCATTGTACATTTTAGAAAATAAGGCATTCGATAACTTACTAATAATCGTTTTATTGCCATTGAATTGAAATTGCTTAACATAAACATAGGATAAAAAATGCCAATGTAAAACAAAAAATCTCGGATGGACTTATGTATGTGGAATCTTCATTTTCATCTGACGTTGTGCGTCGTTCCAGGAACGCAAAGGGACAGCAAAACTTGACTTCTTGAGGAAGATCGAGGAGGAGGTTCAACAGAAATGGGAGCAGGAAAAGATTTTTGAGATTGATGCTCCAACCACCACTGAGGAAAATACAAAGTGAGCCTGTTTTTTATATATTTTCTGAAGTTGTACAGATTATATTCATGACTAATTATGTATTCTCGTCTGTTTGCCCAGTAAGAACAAGTACTTTGTTACGTTTCCTTATCCGTACATGAATGGGAGACTTCACCTTGGACATACGTTCTGCCTGTCGAAGTGTGAGGTGAGTCTGAAATCCAATTAACGAAGATGTCAAAGGCAACATGCCATAGCATTTAGAATTCAATTATAATCTCCAATGCCCTGTAGTTTGCAGTGGGTTACCAGCGGCTGAAAGGAAGGCATTGTCTTTTCCCATTTGGACTTCACTGCACTGGGATGCCCATCAAAGTGAGTAGCTTAAACTCCCAAAGGTCCGCACCTCAGATCTGTACACATTTATAATCAACATGCATGCTTTACGTCTGTGTGTAACAGGCATGTGCAGACAAGCTGAAGAGAGAAATGGAGCTGTATGGAAACCCGCCCCAATTCCCTGAGGAAGACGATGAGGAGGAAGAGCAGAAGATGATCACTGATGTGGTCATCATCAAGGACAAGGCAAAGGGCAAGAAGGTAAATGTGTGCTATGGGGAAATTATAACCTAAATGTTGTAGGTTTGAATCCTCACAAGAGTTGATCCATGAGCTGTGAACGTCGTATTAACATCTAATTAATTAAAGCTGGTAAAGTTGACTTTTTTGAATGTGATGTCATTGGCAGAGCAAAGCTGTAGCAAAGTCTGGAAGCTCCAAGTTCCAGTGGGACATCATGAAATCTCTGGGGCTGCGGGACGATGAAATTGTGAAGTTTGAATATTTCCCTCCTCTTGCTGTAGAAGACCTGAAGAAAATGGGTTTAAAGGTAGTAAAAGTGCACCTGAATATTTGTAATTCTGCCTATTGCGTTGTATTTTGCCATTTAAAGCAACATGATTTTTGACATTTGTGTCTGTAAATGAAGTTTTTCCTCATTGATATTGTAGGCTGACTGGCGTCGTTCCTTCATCACGACTGATGTAAACCCTTTCTACAACTCTTTCGTGAGGTGGCAGTTCATAACTCTGAAAGAGAGAAAAAAGATTAAGTTCGGGAAAAGGTATGGTAACAAAATTGAAATAAACCGTGATTACGACACTGAAGTTTACTAATCTTTGCAGAAATGTAAAACCTCGGCAGAGAAAAGCAAAGTCTGCACACAGTACACATTATAATCAAAAATGACACAAAACATAACCTTTCTATGTAAGCTATTGCAAAAGTAAAACCTTAAAGTACTTATTATGAAACATTCTGTAAAAGTGCTTTTTTTAGGTTGTCTTAAAAACCCTTTCTCCAACATTATGGGATTTTAAGCAATTTTATGTTTGTAAAATAAAAAAAAGAATGTTCCTAGAACAGTATTGTTTGGTTCCCAAAAAAATTACCGAATGGGAAACGAGTACTAATGTTAGGTGAACATTCTCTGTTAGTTGGGCAGTTTAACGCATGTGTGTAGAACAGCCTCAACCTTTCAAACCCCTCTTTGTCCTTAAAAAATACAATTAATAGAGTTGTTGTGCAAAATAAACTAAATAGACAGATAAAATATACTGTATATTAACCTAAAATACAAGCATGTTTATATGAAGAGTTCATTTGCAATAACCGATAACAAATTATTATTATTATTTTTTTTCAGAAATCACGTTTTTTTTATTGCGCATTCCAAGTAATATCAATCAAACTGCAGTTGGGTTGTTCTGATTAAGTAATAATAGCTTAAACAAATACAGGTAATTTACAAAATTAAAGTTTATTGAAAGTATGTTTTTTTTTTTTTTACATATTAAAATTTTGTTATATAGCAAAAAGCAGATAACTCCAACAGTCGTTTTTTGTAAAAAGCAGACAACGCCACATTTCATGTTTTAGAGTTAAAAAATACTCGTTTAATCTTTGTAATCTCCATGTAGATGCCTGACAAACGTTGTTGTTGTTGTGATCATAAACTGTATGGATGTAATTACACGCAATATGTTCGCTAAATTTTAAAACTAAATTTTCTAAATTTTAAAATAAAAAAATTTTAATCGCTAAAAGCGCGCCGATTCGCTAAAATGGACTTATCGGCTTCTGTTCAAAAACAACAAGGGCAATTGTCGGCTTCTGCAATAAAACGTGAACTCGCGATGCCTTGAAAGTAGGGCTGGCGATAAACTTATTTGTTTTCGATACCGATATTTTTTAAGGCAGTATCGTCGATATCGATACCGATTTGATACTTCTGAACTAAACTTTTAAATGACTAAATTTATTAAATTACTAAGAGTAAAATGAGTAATTATAAGCACTTAACTTTGTTTAAAACGCATTTTAACATTCAATACGCCTTAATTGTAACTTATTAGGTTATATTTTTGTTTACACATGGTTCAAATATTTTTTTTGTTTACACATGATTCAAATCTATAAATACTACAGTTAAACTACAGTCACTTTAGTAAAACCATGGTTCATTTTCATTAGGGACTGCCAGTGAATGGCTGTTGCATGCATAAACTGCAACTTTTTTTTTTATTCTGACAGTGTATGATTTATTTTAACATTACAGAATAGAACATGATCATATTATCTTTCAACGTTCAATTTAAAAAACTGTAATTGCACAAACTATGTATTATATAATGATTATATTGATAATAACTCTTCCGTCCTGCCTCTGCTAAGCATTGTTCCGAGGCTGCTTGTTCCCAAAAGTTTTAATGCTTTCTTATGATACTTTTGGGAAGTATCATTTTGGTCAGCAGTGAGGGAATGCTCTCTGTGATTGATAAGTTCTGTCTTGCAACATTTGCATGTGTTCAGATGAGCATGAAAATAGTTCTATCCTTACCAGTTCTATCACTGGTAAATAAAACACACCTTAGTATCGATATTTTTGTTTGCGTATCGATACTTTCGATACCCGCGTCAGTATCGATATATCGATACTTTGGATCGATACGCCCATCCCTATTGAATTTAACGAAACCGGCTTTTTTGACAAAACGTGTTTAGGGTTCAGATCACGCTATATGTGGAGAAATCAGCGCAATTAATCATTTTTTTGAAAGTAGCGTTTATCGGTTTTTGCAAATGAACTCTTCATATAAGGACACATGAAGATATATTACATACAGTGCCTCTTGAAAATTATTCTTAAAAAGACAGGAAGTGATATCTGTCTCCTTTCTTGTACATCGATATATTACATGTGACAAAAATAAAAATAGTGATGTGATGTGTGGCCGAGTATAATTTGTGCTCTGCATTTAAACCATCCAAGTGCACACACAGCAGTGAACACACCCGGAGCAGTGGGCAGCCTTGTGCTGCGGTGCCCAGGGAGTTGGGGGTTC
This sequence comes from Sinocyclocheilus anophthalmus, assembly GCA_018155175.1. NCBI lineage: Eukaryota > Metazoa > Chordata > Actinopteri > Cypriniformes > Cyprinidae > Sinocyclocheilus > Sinocyclocheilus anophthalmus. Next base: position 40,339 of record JADLZN010003292.1, on the reverse strand, counting down.
AAGGGTCTCACCTCAGTCGTGGTATTGAAGGTGGGAAGAGCGCTGGTTATTCACTCCCCCTCACCTACAATTCGTCAATGTGTGATGAAGCATCGCTATTTTTTTTTATCTAATTTGTTTTAAGAATTTTCTTACTTGTATTAAAGTTGAAAGCTTTCATTCATATTACTATTTTAAAACTATCGGTCAATTTATTCTTGATTTATCCTGATTTTCCACCTTGTTTATTGGTGGCAAAATTACAGTCAACTTGTCATTACTGAATAAATTAGTATTTTTAGGAAAATAATTTCTCAGACCATTTGTTTTTTGTTTACATTTCTCAGACTTATGTAACTAATCATATTCATGAATTAAAGGGGTCATATGATGCTTTTTTTAAAGATCATTATTTTGTGTATTTGGTGTAACAGAATATGTTGACATGCTTTAATGTTCAAAAAACATTATTTTTCAAATACTGTACATTATTGTAGGTCCTCTATGCCCCGCCTCTCTCAAACGCTTCGTTTTCTACAAAGTCCCTCGTACAGACAAGCGCAGTCTGCTCTGATTGGCCAGCTGACACAGTGCTTTGTGATTGGCCGAACACCACAAGCACTCGTAGGAAATGTAACGCCCCTTACCATAATCGCGAGCTTAAGCTTTCAAAGTAAATATCAAGACAATTAATAATGTTGTTGGTTTTACCATCAGTTCAAGCCCTAAAGTGGAACAGACACCGTAATGATGCAGTACACAAGCCGCGGTTAAGACAGCTGACTCCACTGTGATGTGACGCTGTCTCTCTCTCACACACACACACACACGCACACACACACACAATGCGCAAAACTCCGCAATTTGAACAGTCAATAGCAATCTTAACTAGTGACCAACTACTGACGTCCCCCCCCCCCTGATTCAGAAGCGGCAGATTGTCATAGCAAAGTTAGAATTACCTCCTCTTCTAGGTTCACGAAATGGTCGTCCATATAATGCATTGCTGTTCTGTTGTAAGTAATCTTAAAGATTCCTAAATGCATCTACTTCGGAAGGCCAAATAAAGTGCTTTTGCTTTCGCTTAAACAGACAGTGTCTCTCTGACATGCTGCATCAACACTAACTGCGGTTACTGAAACCACGCCTTCTTTCTTTGCGTGCACATTTGGTCGGCATTATGCTAATATTTCCACATAGTGAGGTGGATATGTGGGGGTGTGTTAGAACGAGTTGTTTTAGGTAGGCGTGGCTGACTCTGAATTTTTATGAAGAATATCTCTTTGGATTTGAGACTTTAGTCTTTGCAACTTCAGGGATCTTATCTATTCACAATCAGCTTGTAACACTCCAAAGAGAAAGGAAAACTTGAAATCGCATCATATGACCCCTTTAAGTCTTTCTTTCTTGCTCTTACAGATATACCATTTACTCTCCCAAAGATGGTCAGCCCTGCATGGACCATGACAGACAGGCAGGAGAGGTGGGCACTATTTTTAATTAGGAAATCTCTTTTTTTCTATAAAATAGGATGGATGTGTGTATCTCTAATGTTCTGTATCGCAGTTGGGCCTCAAGAGTATACCCTGATTAAGATGAAGATTGTGGAACCTTACCCAGCAAAATTGAGGTACAATCCATAATAATATGATACTGAATGATTGTCATATTCATGTATCATGGTACTCTAAAGAATTTCATGCTATGACCGTGAGACTAAAAACATGGTACTCTGTTTAAAGACATTTATTTTTTCATCTACTAAATGTTTTCAGTGGCCTTAAAGGCAAGAAGATTTTTCTGGTGGCTGCGACTCTGAGGCCTGAAACCATGTTTGGTCAGACGAATTGCTGGATTCGGCCAGATATGAAGTACATTATATTTGAGACGGCCAGCGGTGAGCTATTCATCAGCACGCAGCGGTCAGCCAGGAACATGTCCTACCAGGGCTTTACCAGAGAGAATGGAGTGGTTCCTGTGATCATGAACATCATGGGCCAGGTTTGTGTCTAAAACACACTCTGCTTGTGTTTTGTGGTTTAAAAAAAAAAAAATAGTTGGCCCATTTTGACAGAATGAATTAACAAGGCAGTGTGGGAAAGCAATTACTTGGGCAGTGAAGGAAATGGAGGATGAAATAGCATCCACAATCCAAAATCCAATGAAACTAGGAATGATAATTATGTAAGAATAATGATGTGTTATTTAAATTGAGTTATATTTACATCATGGTAGTATTTGTTGTACTATTATTATTGTTGTTGTTGTTCTTCTTCTTCTTCTTATTATTATTATTGATAATAACATTTTTAAATTCGTATCATAATGTGCCTAAATGTCTTTAAAATAATGTCACAATGTGAAAAATCTTCGCCCTAAAAATAGTCAATATTTGATTTCTTTTCAAATAAAATCTTTATTTATTTTTTATTTTTGGGGTGAATTTTTTTTGGGGGGTAACATTTTTATAGCATTCACTCAATGATAATGTGATTTGTTTCATACTATACATTATCATTATATTGTATTTGTATTATTCTGATTATTTTATAAAATAACAATAACAGTAATTTTAACTTTTTTTATTTTAATTTTTTTTAAGAAAGAAAAAGAAGAAACCAAATGCATTAACTACAAAAAAAAATGTGATCACAATTATTTTAATCTATTGAAAATGCAGTTCATGGTGTACCAAACTTAGGGCTGCACGATTATGACAAAAATCATAATTGTCGATTATTGCCTTGAAATTGTAATTGCGATTATTAATTATGATTATCACAATTTACATTGAATGATGTTTATGCCGCATTTTTATATGAAAATAAACGAGCTGAAAACCCTTATCTATTATTATTTTCTATAGTATTAAGCCTATACATCGGATAGGTTTCTTCTTTAAATTATAAAAAAAAGTTAAAATATAAATGGTATTATAGTGTTAAACTAAAATTAAAACAATGGAAAAACCCTGAAGATAACATGTAGAAAGAAAAAAGCATCTTAAGCACACAGAATAACATAAGTGGACTTTGTACAATTAATTGCCACTTTTAACGATTACGTAATTGTGGCATCCATAATTGTAATCGCGATTAGAAATTCGATTAATTGTGCAGCCCTAACCAAACTTATGACAAGTATTAATTTTCAGTTAAATGATATGGCACACTTACTGCTCTTTTACAGACTTACTCCCTCTCCCATTTTTTCAGGACATCCTCGGCTGCGCATTGAGCGCCCCCCTCACCTCATACAAGACCATTTATGCCCTGCCAATGCTCACCATTAAAGAAGACAAAGGTACCTGACACCAGCCCATAATATCATCGCATCACATTACCTCTGCACAGACAAGATGCATCTCTCAACGGGCCGCAGGGCAATGCCGCATGTTTTTAATAGCCAAAGTGAAAGCGGCGTTAGGCATTGCGGAGCACAGTGAAGCTAGGAGAAATGGAATATGGAGATGACCGTAATGGATGTTCTCGCAGGCTGCACCACCATATAACAACCTAATGTGATGCATCAGTTGTTCTTTTTCTTATATCCTGGGCCCCTGTTTTCACCCTGAAAGGGCCGTCCCTAAATGGATATGTCAGAAGTGTTAATATCGATCACTTGACTGTTACTTTTGGAAAAAATGTGAGATGGAGCATTTAAAGTAAGTTGCCTTATTATAGGAGTTTGTTGAAATCTAATTGTCATCACAGGAACTGGAGTTGTCACCAGTGTTCCGTCAGATGCACCTGAGGATATCGCCGCTCTGAGGGACATTAAAAAGAAACCGGTGTTGTATTTGTTTTATTTTTATTTTAGTATTTCATTTTCTTTTCTTGATACAATTTTGTTTGATTTCCTTCAGCAAGGGAAATATCCTGACCAGCTGCATCACTGTGTGGTATGGCGCCTGCAACGCGTCCTGCCGCAAGACACTTCAACGCATAGTGAGAGCAGCTGAGAAGATCGTTGGTGCCTCTCTCCCCTCCCTTCAGGACATCTACAACACCCGTCTCACCTGCAAAGCCCTCTGCATTGCAGGTGATCCCACCCACCCGACACACAGCTTCTTCAGTCTGCTGCCATCAGGGAGGAGACTGCGGAGTCTCCAGGCCAGGACCAGCAGACTGAAGGACAGCTTCATCCATCAGGCTGTCAGTAAGCTGAACTCCCTCCCGACCTTGCCCCCCCCCCTCCCCTCTTTTGCCCCACGCACCACTGAACTCGGACCCTCTGATGGACTCTCCCACTCCCCCTCCCAAATACACACACACACACTGTCACTTAATCAGTCTGAATAAGCTCTTTTGTACTACAAATCATTTTTTTTGCACTACAGTCACTATATCTGCACTGTTGTTTACTTACTGGTTTGCACTCTATCTGCCATATGCATTGTGCTTTATATATATATTTTTACATTTTATCTTATTTGTATTTTTGTATAGTTGTATTTTGTATTTAAATCTGTATTTATGTTATCTGTATGCACCCAAGGGTCGGAGAGTACCGCCATTTCAATTCTCTGTGTTTAGTCCTTAACATGTGGAAAAGTGCAATAACGCAGACTTGAACTTGATCTTGAAATTCCCCCCCCCCCCCCCCCCCCAAGGGAGTTACTGTATTCCGATAGATGATTCTATCGAATACCAAAAATGCCTGACATTTGTTTTATTATTATTATTATTATTATTATTATTATTTTAGGCTTTGAGAGAGAAGTATGGAATTCAGATTATATGGTTCTACATTTGAGCGGTAAGAATCATTGTTTAAAGACCCCCTCCATGCCTTTAAGAATAAATAGAACTTAAATGTTATCTTAAAATAAATATTGACAGTATATGTACAAAATATACTTAAAAATTACTATTAGTCTATATAAAGTTTTAAATGTAAACATATAGTTCAATGTACAGGGCAGAGCTAGTACAAATCTGAACTTCCTTACTGTTGAATAGGTCTGCACAATTCATCAATTTATAAATGTAATGTGATTTTTCTGACTAATAAATAAAAACGTGGTATGCTTTTACAACAGCAGCATTAATATTAACAGTAGGCAAAATCTAACGTTTTCAATTGGAGAACATAAATCCCAAGGGAGTCCACTTTTGTATAAATGTAATCATTCATTCATTATTTAATTAGTTTTTAAAAATGACTTGTTCATAAATTATACATGGTTGGGAAAGTAACAAATAAATCAGTAAAGGCATTACATTAGAGTTCATTTTGAATCGGATGCTATTAGAATCATTAATGTTTTTGTTGCGGTCTAGAATAGATTGTAAAACACCGGTTACCGCGCTGTTCCAAGAGAGTGGCTATAGTTAATTTGTCTTCATAGCTATCAAGTCTATTGGCTATCTATAAGCTATTGGCAACTTTATAAAAAATGCAGTTTGCCTTGCTGTGCCTGTCCGATTACTTCATGGAGTAAGGTATTTTTCAAAACATCCTAGATTCTGTGTGTTTCGAGTGGCTTTTATGGCTTTCTGTTCTACCAGGTACCCATCATTGAGATTCCAGGATATGGGAATCTGTCCCCCCCCCCCCCCCCCCCGTCGTGGGCTCCTCGTGGGTGTGCTGAACTAAAGCTCCAAAGCCAGAATGACAGAGAAAAACTGGCTGAGGCCAAAGAGAAGGTCTACCTCAAGGGCTTGTACGAGGGGGTGAGACCATCTGAACACCATTATCATTGTCTTCCCTAATATAGCTCCGTGGATGTCATGCTGTATAGTTGGCGCTTTCTGAAATATGCTTGTTTTAGATGCTGAGGTTGCTGGTTGGAGTACTGTGTGTTTGCTTTAGATATCTGCTAAATGACAACGTATTCCTACATGTGAACATCTGAACAACTTTCCTGACTTTGTTTTGCCAGATCATGTTAGTCGAGGGGGTTTCAAGGGACAGAAGGTCCAAGATGTTAAGAAGCCCGATTCGAAGGAGGGATTTTGGGAAGTTTGGGTTGTACAAGTTAGACCAATGATAAACGATCAAAGAAAAACATATTTTGCACTTTTTTTTTTGTGTGTGTTTCCTTCTGGAGCATCAGTGAATGTTTGAGACCTTGTTTTGAATCTTTTGTAATGGTTCCCTCAGTTGTCCTCAGTGTGAAAAGGTGGATCTCAAAATCATGCAGTAATTGTTGGAAAAGGTTCAAATATGCAAAAGATGCTGGACACTGAGAATCTGCAGGACACAGAGGATTTTCTAGGAACCGTGCCTCAGTTTAACTGTTTCATAACAAACAAGGGCTCATGAACAACCATCACCAAACAAAAAACAGTGGGAGAGTCATCCAGTTAACCACACACAGTATTAAGAACCAAGGGTTCCCAAACTTTTGAAGGGGGTTATTTTTTATAGTCCACAAGACAAAAAAATAGCTGAAATTATATGTAAACAACTTTTATGTAAAATATCTTACCCAGGACAGTACTAAATAAAAAATAAAATGCATTTGATATGATCTCCCTTATTTTGTTAAAATTATTCACATTTTCACAGATTCTGCAAGGGGTTCCCAAACTTTCGCATGTCACTGTATGATACAGTAGGCTTTATAGGGTTAATGACTGAACATTAAATGCTGAGTTGGGAAACAATTTTTTTTTTAAATAAAGTATGGAACAAAACGTCTAACCCCATTTTGTTCGTTTTGTTAGGGTGAGGCGCTGATCTACATGGAGCCAGAGAAGCGGGTGTTATCTCGCTCTGCAGACGAGTGTGTTGTGGCATTGTGTGATCAATGGTCAGTGCAGAAAACACTCTCGTACAGCTGCTATGCACTATTTTGTCTCGGAACGCATGATAACATCCACTATTGTCTTGTAGTGTATTCACTTCCTGTTCAATCAAATCGTGCTCTATCCTTTTTTTGTCCTTTTTTGTTGTGGGCCCTGACCGATTTGACTTTTCAGACAGTGACTGGGCTCTTTATCTGTCAGGTATCTGGATTATGGCAATGAGGAATGGAAAAAGCAAGCCACGGAGCCACCTGGAGGCTCTGGAGACGTAAGTCTCACACTTTGTGGCATCGGGAGATTACAGTGTGAATTGTCAAGTTGCTGTGTGGCACCGTTATTGCTGGAGAAGCTGTATGAATGTGTGAATATTGACTGTATGCTTTGCTCTTCAGGTTCTGTGAAGAAACCAGGAAGAACTTTGAAGCAACATTTGCTTGGCTTCAGGAGCATGCCTGTTCCAGAACCTATGGGTTAGGTAAGACGGGCTTATCTGTGCGTCTGTGTGTAGTTAACAAGCTTTGTTGCAAGTTTTTCTGCATCCTGTTGGATTTTTAAATTTTTTTTTTTATAAATTTCATGTAATGGTTAGGTGAACTGCACAAAGTTTTCTTTGCACACATCCTTTTGAAATCAACTCAGATGGCCACTTTTGTGTGAAGCTTATCTTAATCAAAGTATTTTTGTAAGGACAAGTCCCTTCCATATTTCTTTTGTAATACTCTTATTCCTCGCTCCTCCCTTGCTCCCAAACCACTCAGCGATACCATCAGCAATTTTCTTTCTATTCCTTAGAGAGAACCTTTGATTTTGGAGTTCTTTTATGTGTTTGGTTCCCATAGGAACCCGGTTGCCATGGGATGAACAATGGCTCATTGAGTCCCTGTCGGACTCCACCATTTATATGGCTTACTACACCGTGGCACATCTCCTCCAGGGAGGGGTCCTCAACGGACAAGGCCCCTCGCCAAAGGGAATTAGGTATTTTTTGCTTTTCCAGAAAGGGCTAGACGGTTAAAAAATGCAAAGTCATATAAATGATAGAATAAACAAGACAATTCTATGCACCAGATTTACTAATGCAAGGTTTTGTTGGCTGAACATCAGTTAAACAGGAGAATGAGGAAAGGTGGTTGATGGAAAAACATAAGAATGTAAATGTAAAAGATTTTGAATCGATCGTTTGGAATTTGGAGTCCTTCTTAATATTACATGTAAATAATTCCCATTTTCCAGTTATTCAGCTTAATTTTTTTGAGATTTTCTCACTAGCATGGAGCAGGTAGTCAAATAATTAAAGTAAATTTTACATATGAACTTTATATAGCAACTTAATTTTGAACTTAAAATGTACCCTAATACAGGTGTAGCTCAATAAATTAGAATTTTGTGGAAAAGTTCATTTATTTCAGTAATTCAACTCAAATTGTGAAACTCGTGTATTAAATAAATTCAGTGCACACAGACTGAAGTAGTTTAAATCTTTGGTTCTTTTAATTGTGATGATTTTGGCTCACTTTTAACAAAAACCCACCAATTCACTATCTCAACAAATTAAAATATGGTGACATGCCAATCAGCTAATCAACTCAAAACACCTGCAAAGGTTTCCTGATCCTTCAAAATGATCTCTCAGTTTGGTTCAATAGGCTACAAAATCATGGGGAAGACTGCTGATCTGACAGTTGTCCAGAAGACAATCATTGACACCCTTCACAAGGAGGGTAAGCCACAAACATTCATTGCCAAAGAAGCTGGCTGTTCACAGAGTGCTGTATCCAAGCATGTTAACAGAAAGTTGAGTGGAAGGAAAAAGTGTGGAAGGAAAGGATGCACAACCAACCGAGAGAACTGTATAGCCTTATGATGATTGTCAAGCAAAATCGATTCAAGATTTTGAATGAACTAAACAAGGAGTGGACTGAGGCTGGGGTTAAGGCATCAATAGCCACCACACACAGACGTGTCAAGGAAGTTGGCTACAGTTGTCGTATTCCTCTTGTTTAGCCACTCCTGAACCACAGACAACGTCAAAGGCGTCTTACCTGGGCTAAGGAAAAGACGAACTGGACTGTTGCCCAGTGGTCCAAAGTCCTCTTTTCAGATGAGAGCAAGTTTTGTATTTCATTTGGAAACCAAGGTCCTAGAGTCTGGAGGAAGGGTGGAGAAGCTCATAGCCCAAGTTGCTAGAAGTCCATTAAGTTTCCACAGTTTGTGATGATTTGTGGTGCAATGTCATCTCTGCTGGTGTTGGTCCATTGTGGGTTTTTTTTAAAACCAACATCACTGGACCCCGTTTACCAAGAAATTTTGGAGCACTTTATGCTTCCTTCTGCTGACCATCTTTTTGAAGATGTTGATTTCATTTTTCAGCAGGATTTGGCAACCGCCCACACTGCCAAAAGCACCAAAAGTTGGTTAAATTACCATGGTGTTGGTGTGCTTGACTGGCCAGCAAACTCACCAGACCTGAACCCCACAGAGAATCTATGGGGTATTGTCAAGAGGAAAATGAGAAACAAGAGACCAAAAATTCAGATGAGCTGAAGGCCACTGTCAAAGAAACCTGGGATTCTATACCACCTCAGCAGTGTCACAAACTGTTCACCTCCATGCCACGCCGAATTGAGGCAGTAATTAAAGCAAAAGGAGCCCCTACCAAGTATTGAGTACATGTACAGTAAATTAACATACTTTCCAGAAGGCCAACAATTCACTAAAAATGTTTTTTTTATTGGTCTTATGAAGTATTCTAATTTGTTGAGATAGTGAATTGGTGGGTTTTTTGTAAATGTGAGCCACATCTAAGTAAAAGAACCACGACTTAACTACTTCATGTCTGTGTGCACTGAGTTTATTTAATGCACGAGTTTCACAATTTGAGTTGAATTACTGAAATAAATGAACTTTTCCATGACATTCTAATTTACTGAGATGCACCTGTATATGCTTGCATTTAACAGCCCCACAGTGTTCAGATGATGAATCCAGCAAAAATATAATGGACAATATACTATTCCATTTAGTAAAAATAGAAATTTTGTAAGAATTCACTGAAAAGGTAAACTTTAATATAAAATTTGTGACCCTGGACCACACCATACATCAATGGAATGCTTATTTATTCAGCTTTCAGATGATGTATAAATCTCAATTTCGAAAAAATTGACCCTTATGACTGGTTTTGTGGGTCCAGGGTCACATTTGTCAACCTCTCAAAAATGACATGGCAAATGTTGTTCCTGACCATCTGAAGATACTGCCACGCATGTTCATTGTCGCTTGAGTAAAAATAGCAAAAGTGATACAGAAAAACACATTTCCTCCCTTTAGACCAGAGCAAATGACGAGGGAGGTGTGGGATTACGTCTTCTTCAAAACAGCACCTTTCCCAAAGACAGACATCCCAAAGGAAAAGCTGCAGAAGCTCAGGAGGGAGTTTGAGTTCTGGTACCCTGTAGACGTGAGAGTATCAGGGAAAGACCTGGTGCCAAACCACCTCTCCTATTACCTCTACAATCATGTAGCCATGTGGCCCAATGACAGGTACACTGCAGTTTACTTGTGTAGAAAAAAAATGCAGATTACATTACAAAAGTAGTAATGTAGCTGTTTAATTTCAATTTGTCACACCCTCATTGCTACACATTTTCACACTTTTTGCAAATCGTATGTTTTTTTTTTTGTTTGTTGTCTTTTTCATGATAGTGGCAAATGGCCAAAAGCAGTACGTGCCAACGGTCATCTTTTGCTAAACTCTGAAAAGGTGAGTTAATATTACTCTTCTGTTGTTCTTGTCAGGAAAAACATACACCGAGTTTGCTCTAAACTTAGCTACAGTAGAATAAAATGTACTGCAGTGTAATTGTGAGGGCCAGATTTCTGAGAATTTCTTTACTAATTTCTTTTTAAATCTCTTAACAAAAACCCTACTATTATATTATTTATTACCATTTTGATTTAATTTCATTTTATATTTTCATTTTTAATTTAAGTTTTAGTAATGTTATGTGCTTTTGTTGTTGTTGTTTCAATTTTTTTTTTTTTTGGTTTAACTGATTTTAGTTCGATTTGAGTCATTTTAGTACTTTAGTCAGTTAGTTGCCAAGGCAACATTTCTTAATCTCAAGTTTTGTTTTGTTTTGTAATGTATTACATTTTTTTCAGTTGTATTTCAATTAACAAAATAGTTTGTTTCTTCCTCTGTATTTATGAACACACATGTTGTGGATGGTCCTCTTCAGTTGTCTAATTAGGTGTTTATACCCACCAGATGTCCAAGTCCACTGGCAACTTTCTCACTTTGAGTCAAGCCATTGCCAAGTTTTCAGCAGATGGTAAGTCCTTTATAAATAGCGGCTCATTTGAAGGCCAAACACTTTACACGCGGTCAGACTGTTACTGTAGCAGGAATAGGATGAATCCTTATGCATGTAAAGTCTAACTTTCTGATCCTCTAAAAGAGGATATATGTTTTTTTTATGTGACCTGTCAAGGAGATTTATGAATGTGAATGCCATAAACCTCATTAAACCCATGCTAACGTGTCTCTGTCTGTCTGTATTGTAGGTATGCGTTTGGCTCTGGCTGATGCAGGGGACACGGTGGAGGATGCTAACTTTGTTGAGGCCATGGCAGATGCGGGAATATTGCGTCTCTTTACATGGGTGGAATGGGTGAAAGAGATGATCGCCAATCAGAACAACCTGAGGACTGGACCTGCAGACACGTTTAATGACAGAGTATTTATTGGGTAACACAAAGCGCAGAACAGAAGGTCTGTTCACACAGAGTGTGAAACAAAAAAGGCGTTCACGTAAAATTCACTTGTTTCCATGCAGTAATGTAGTGAATACAGGTACATCTCAAAAAATTATAATATGAAAAAGGTCAATATTTTTTGTCACTCATTTCAGAAAGTGAAACCCATATATTATATAGATTCATTACACATAGAGTGAAATATCTCAAGCCTTTATTTCTTGAAATTTTGATGATTATGGCTTAGATAATGAAAACCCAAAATTCAGTGTCTCAGAAAATTAGAATATTGTGAAAAAGTTCAATATTGGAAAGTCATGGTGTCAAACCCTAATCAACTAATTACCTCAAAACACCTGCAAAAGTTTCCTGAGCTTTAAATGGGTCTCGCAGCGTCTGGGTCAGTTAGGCGAACACATCATGGGAACTGCTGACTTGACATATGTCCAAGACAGTCATTGACTCAAAAGTTCTTGCTAAGAAGCTGGCTGTTCACAGGGTGTTGTATCCAAGCATGTTAACAGAAAGTTTGGTGGAAGGAAAAAGTGTGGAAGAAAAGGATGCACAACCAAGAATTTGGGGGAGCTTCACAGGAGTGGACTGAGCTGGCGTCAGCGCATCAAGAGCCACTACGCACAGACGAATCCTAGACATGGGCTACAAATGTCGCATTCCTCGTGTCAAGCCACTCCTGAACCAGAGACAACTTCAGAAGCATCTTACCTGGGCTAAGGGAAAAAAATAACTGGATTGTTGCTCAGTGGTCCAAAGTCCTCTTGTCAGATGAAAGTAAATTTTGCATTTCAATTTGGAAATCAAGGTCCCAGAGTCTAGAGGAAGAGTGGAGAGGCACATAAACCAAGTTGCTTGAAGTCGAGTGTGAAGTTTCCACAGTCAGTGATGATTTGGGCTGCCATGTCATCTGCTGCTGTTGGTCCGTTGTGTTTTCTGAAGTCCACAGTCAACTTAGCCATCTACCAGGAAATTTTAGAGCACTTCAAGCTTCCTTCTGCTGACAAGCTTTATGAAGATGCTGATTTCATTTTCCAGCAGGACTTGGCACCTGCCCACACTGCTAAAGGTACCAAAAGCTGGTTCAATGATCATGGTGTTACTGTGCTTGATTGGCCTGCACACTCGCCTGACCTGAACCCCATAGAGAATCTATTGGGTATTGTCAAGAGGAAGATGAGAGACACCAGACCAACAATGCAGATGACCTGAAGGCCTCTATCAAAGCAACCTGGGCTTCCATTACACCTGAGAAGTGCCACAGGCTGATTGCCTCCATGACATGTGCGCATTGGTGAAACATGCAGTAATTCATGCAAAAGGAGGCAAAAACCAAGTATTGAGTACATGTATAGTAAATAAACATACTTTCCAGAAGCCTGTCCATTTCTGTTTAAAATTCATTTTTTTATATTGTCTTATGTAATATTAAAATTGATATTAGACACCTGAATTTTTGGGTTTTTCATTATCTTATCAACCTAATCTCAAAGTTCAGAATACAGCTGAAATTTCACTCATTGTGTAATGAATCTATATAATATATGTGTTTTACTTTCTGAAATGAGTGACAAAAAATGTTGACCTTTTTCATGATATTCTAATTTTTGAGATGTACCTGTATATTATATGGTGGTGTTATAACAATGATAGAAGTGCCTGTGAAGTTAATAGAAATTATTAGTATTATTTCTGAAAGAAATTAATACTTTTATTCAGAATGACAAATTATTTAAAAGTTACAGTAAAGACATTTATCATTTTCAACAAGATTTATGTGCCATAAATGCTGTTCTTTTGCACTTTCCATTTATCAAAGAATCCTGAAAGCTTGTATCATGGTTTCTATAACAAATATTAAGCAGCACAACTGTTTTCAACATTGATAATAATCAGAAATGGTTGATAATGTTTGACATTGATAAGAAATATGAAATCAGCATATGAGAATGATTTCCGAAGGATCATGTGACACTGAATACTGGAGTAATGATGCTGAAAATTCAACTGTTATTCCATCACAGGAATAAATTACATTTTAAAATATAATGAAAAAAGAAAACAGCTCTTAAGAAAAATACGGTTTTATTTTTAATCGAATTATGCCTTGGTGAGCTTCTTTTAAAAACATATTTTTTTTGTATCTTACCAAACCCAAACATTTGAACGGCAGTGTGTATATAGAATAGTCAGTCTGTCCATCCGTCCTTCCTAACTGTTTGACTGCAAAATTAAGGCACAATTTGAATCTGTAAAAGGGTTTTTATTTGATTTTAATTGTATTTATTTATTTCCACCTGATTATCTGTGTCTGTCTACAGTGAAATGGATTCCAGCATCATTAAAACAGAGCAGCACTATGAGAGGATGATGTACAAGGAGGCTTTGAAGAGCGGCTTCTTTGAATTCCAGGTAATACATACACAGTTACATAAATAAGCATGGGGTGGAGTCATATGGAGCAAGTATATCTACATTAGTAATATTAATTAATAAGAACGATAACATACCTCACATCACTTCAAGAGACATTCCGTGATATTTGTCAGGAATTTTTCACCGTGGAGTTATGTATAATAAACAAATTCTTGACTCTTTGAAGGCCGCCAAGGATAATAGTGAAGTGACTTGTGGCCAAGTATGGTGACCCATACTTGGAATTAGTGCTCTGCATTTATCCCATCCAAAGTGCACACACACAGCAGTGAACACACACACACTGTGAACACACACCCGGAGCAGTGGGCATCCATTTATGCTGCGGCGCCCGGGGAGCAGTTGGGGGTTCGGTGCCTTGCTCAAGGGCACCTCAGTCGTGGTATTGAAGGTGGTAGAGAGCGCTGTACATTCACTCCTCCCACCTACAATCCCTGCTGGTACGAGACTCGAACCCACAACCTTTGGGTTATGAGTCCGACTCTCTAACCATTAGACCACGACTTCCCCATTAAATACAGGGAGCTGGCTATCGAGGGCATGCACAGGGATCTTGTGTTGTCCCCCCCCCCCCCCCAAGTTTATCGAGAACCAAACACTCCTGCTGACTCCCATCTGCCCCCACCTGTGTGAACACACCTGGTCCCTGCTAGGGAAGGTGAGACCCCCTTTACGCTGAAGGACGGGTGTCCACTAAGGAATTGCCTGCTTACTCCTAAACCATAACATTTCCACAGCCAATCATAACTATTGAAGTAACTTATTCAGGGCGTCCTTAGCTGACGTGGGGCCCGGTGCGAGGTAGGGAGTGGGGCCCCCCTCGGTCCGTTCGTTCCGTGGTGGGGTGGGTGGGTGTGTTCCCCTTGGTCTGTTCGCCGCGGGGCCCGTGCGACCGCACCAGTTGCACCCCCCTAAGGACGGCCGACTACAATTAAATAGCATTCTCCACACATGCGGTACACCGTGGTGTTCCATTCGTTTGTTTCAAAGGCACAAATCCTAACCTTAATTACAATTATGCAACAATGTCATACTTTTGACAACATTGTGAATTGACATTCAATGAATTAAAGTAAGAAAAATATTCTTAACGACTAGTTTTAATTACATTACTTTTTCTTTATTAGACTAAAATTGCATCCTTTGTATATCAATTCTGGCGTTGCTATTATATTTTGTCCATCCAATTTTAAAATTGTAATTTTAATGCTGGAAGACTATATTGCTTTAAACAGCTGATAACTACCGACTGACTATACATTGTCCCTTATTTGTTTTTGAATTTTGAATTTCAGTAGAAATGAATAGAATAATACCACTCTCTTTATTTTCTCTCCATACAGAGCAGTTCTATAATGAAGGCTCGCTGGCCTCCTGCGGGTGCAGTGGATGAGATCTTGATTCGCTCCTCACAGTATCTGATGGACACTGCTCATGACCTCCGCCTTCGCCTGAAAGCTTACACACAGCTAGCCAAGGGCAAGGTATGGACAATGTTCTCTCTAATTTTGTATTTTTTTTGCTGAGCAAAAATTTTCCCTATTGGGTGGACATGTCGGCTGCCTGACCAAAAATATTCTTTATACCAGACCTGTACAGTGCACACACAAAAAAGTGAAGGTCTGGCCGTCAGCATGGTCTGTAGCAGCCTTTAGGGTCCCTCAGAACTTTAGGAACTGCACCTCCTAGTGGCCGAAATTGGAGAAGTCAGCCCAATTCTGTTGAATCTAGTGACTCTTTTAATAGTGCGCAAGTCGCAGCATTTCTGCCACTGCTGGACTTGGTCCTGTAATTGCTGCTTGCTGCTATATTTATAATAGTTATCATAATATTATACAATCCTAACTGTTTTATCTCTATAGTGAAAAATCACCAAACTTTGCACTCAGGAAGGGCCAGTGGCTTTATTCTTGGATTGGATGCCTGGTTGCATAGCAACTAGTGTTAAATGTGATGTTCAAAACCTCAACCTTGCTACCTCAACATTTAAAGTTTGATTATGAAGATTTTCAGTTAGGTTACTTTATGGTTGCTGCCAAGAGTTTCTACTTGAAATAATAATAACACTTGTAACATTAAACCATTAGACAGAGATCTCGCACCTCAGCAGTCCAGCATGCAGTCCAACCCCACCCAAACACAACTGACTTTAAGAATGAATCAAGTGGACAGCTGTCGTGTAGAGTGAGTTCAGCGCTGTCCCAGACCTCCCCTGGCAGTCGAGTAGTGTGTTATCCCTTGCTTTTAACACGGGACGGTTTCCCTACAGTCTGGTTCTACAGACTGAGCCTTACGTAACCGTTACGAGTCGAGACTCTGAGGAGAGAGGCTTTTCTCAGTCCTGTTGTTGGGACCATATGGTAATGGATGTCGCTTTGGATAAGGAGTTGTTGTGCTGATGTGTTTTAGAGGGGTTTAGACTCTGAAGGAAACTACTGGTGGTAACTGGATATAAAAATAGGGATAGTTACATTTATAGATTTATAGTATACTTTTGAAAACTTATTTGTGACCCTGCAGCACAAAAGCAGTCTTAAGTCTCTGGGGTATATTTGTAGCAATAGCCAAAATAACATTGTATGGGTCAAAATGATCGATTTTTCTTTTATGCCAAAAATCATTAGGATATTAAGTAAAGATCATGTTCCATGAAGATATTTTGTAAGTTTCCTACTGTAAATATATCAAAACTTAATTTTTGATTAGTAACATGCTTTGTTAAGAACTTTATTTGGACAACTTTAAAGGCGATTTTCTCAATATTTTGATTTTTTTTCATCAGATTTTCAAATAGTCGTATCTCGAACAAATATTGCCCTATCCTAGCAAGCCATACATCAATGAAAGCTTATTTTCAGCTCAGATGACATAAATCTCAACTTCAAAAAAATAACCTTATGACTGGTTTTGTGGCCCAGGGTCACATTTTATAAAATAATATATTATTTCACTGGTTTCACTGGCTTTTCGTCTAGTCAAGATTTTTTTTTCTCCTATTATTATTTTAAATCATAATTCGTATATTATATGAAGCATTAATATATCACAACCCATTTAGGTAAAAATGTATGTAGAACATTAGCTTAGTGTTTAAAATTCTTGACATTAAAAATTATACTTAATAATGTTACTGTACTTCTTGTGTAATTGATTAAACGTTTTGCTTTGTCTATCACAGAAGGGAGACCACAAACCGCCAGCTAAGCCCACACACTGCACCATCTACGTAGCAAAGACCTACCCCCCCTGGCAGCACAGCGCCCTCTCTCTGCTGGGCAAACATTACAAGGTATAAACACCCTAAATAATCATATCTTGCATATCAAAGTGTGCAAATCGAGACAATCTTCACATATTTAATAGGGCTTGACACGGATGTCATGAATCGATTTGTTGATTCCAATTTCGATTTGATATTAATTTGTTTACTTTTTTTTAAGTGTAACAATCTCTCAACTAATGCTGTAAATTGCACACCTGTCAGTTGATACAATGCTGTGATATTAAAGGTTAAAATTAACAATAGAGTCCAAATTCAATTGCTATTAATTTTTAGACAGAAAAATCAACACAAAAAACAGTTATATACAAGCATTTAAATTAGCCGTCAGTTGTTTTTAATAACAAAATTGGGTTTCTAACCTGGAGTTTAATCTTACCAAACCCAAACAATTAAATTAACAATTAAAGGTGAAAATGAGGTATATGTAATTATGATGCTGTACAGGGATAAGCAGCGATCGATACACTTCTCTGGCTCTCTGAATGCCATTGTTGAATTTGGAGAGTTACGTTTTGATTGGCTGTCAATCAAAAAGCTATTCTTTCCCATTGTCATTTCCAGAGCAACAATGGAGCTCTACCTGACAATAAGGTCATCGCCATGGAGCTGGGTGCCATGCCAGAGCTGAAGAAATACATGAAGAGAGTGATGCCCTTTGTAGCCATGATAAAGGTAGAAGAGTTTGGTCCTTGAATACGATCTTGAAAAAAAAATGATTTCATATATTAGTGCTGTCAAACGATTAATCGCGATTAATCGCATCCAAAATAAACGTTTTTGTCTACATGATACATGTATGTGTACTGTGTTTATTTATTATGTGTATATATAAATACACACACATACTGTATATATTTTGAAAATATTTACAATGGTATTACATTTATATATTTTATTATTATATTTTTTATTTTTTAGATAAATTAAGCTATATATATAATATATTATAAAAAGTAACATATTTTCGTAATGTATAACATGATGTGTTGGTGTTTATAATACATAAATAAAATATACCAGTACACACTATATATATGTAACAACACTTTTATTGGATGCGCTTAATAGTGGTTAATTGTTTGAAGCACTAATATAATATATACTATATATATATAGATATAATATATATATAATTTCCATAATGAACACGAATTTAAACAATTTTTTTAATAAATGCATGTTTGTTAAATTGCTTGGCAATATTATAAAATGAAATGTTTCATTAGTATGCGTTAAAATTGGTCCTGTTTTTGTCTTGCTGTCTGTTTCCAGGACAACCTAGAGAAAAACGGGCCCAGGGTCCTTGAGCTGGAGTTTGATGAGCGTGCTGTCCTACTGGAGAACATTGTTTATTTGACTAATTCACTTGAGGTAATAGCACATCACTACTTGAAAAGCAAACTAAATGTTCTGGGCCCGTATTCACAAAACATTGTATCTTACCACTAAGAGTTCTCCTAAATAGCAGTAAAAGTTTTTAGCTAAGAGTTTCTCTTAAAACCTACTCACAAAGCTGCTGAGAAAAACCTTTACTAAGGAATAGACAGAAGTCTTAAGCTAAGAGTAAGGGGGCGGGGTTGACCTCTTGCTGTGGATGATGTCAACATGCTTACTAACTATGCACACAGTGATTGACTGATAGTCTCTGTCAGAGATTCATTCATAGAAATATTGTAGAGCGCGATATTATGTTGCCATAATCAAATAAAGATTTAAAATGCAGGCTAAGTGTCATAATTAAACAAGTAGGTAATATCAGCCTCTTATGCTCTCGTAAACAATAGTCAATATTTAGGGCTGCCCTCGACTAAAGATTTTTTTTCTGGTCGACTAGTAGTCGTTCATTAAGCATTAGTCGACTAATCACTCGTTTATTAATAAACCATTTAAATCATAATAACGAGCCTTTAATTGCCGACATGATAATAAGAGCTCAGCGCACGCAAAAAAGGCTTGCCACAGCGCACCAGCTGCCATTTCGTGAACGTTTTCACATTATTGTTTAACTTAGTGCTTTCTGTTTTCGGTTTAAGCGATGAAAGCGGACGAGCACTGACGCGTCGTCGCCGCAGTATGCGCCGTATGCATGTTTCATACGGATTCAATTGGTCCATTTAAAAGTCACTCTCTAAGATCTATTGTTCGTCGGTAATAGGCAAGCATACTCGGTACGGTTCCGAAGCGACGCGCTCAAGTCGCACAGAGTCCGAGACGGCAGAAAACGCATCCTGCTTGCTTTCATTATTTTACAAAAGCGCAACGTTTCGTTGTTATTCTGAGTGTACACGAATAAACGTAGAGTCTTTACAGATTTGAAATGTGTATTACTCTTATCTGAATGACCAAAAAGGACGAAGTATTTTAAGAGTAAATGATCGCACCGGCGCCTCCATCTGTAGCCCAAGCGCGCTGCTGTTCAGCTTCACTCCGCACAAACACGTGAACTGCGTACTTTTTTCTAGGCTAACATTAGATTTAGCTGCCATGTAAAGTTGCTACTACATAAGTTTTTCAGATGATAAGCCATATTTGAGGTGGATGAATGTTAGGTGAGCATATGGATGTCCTGTCCGATGTACTGTATTACCACAAAGACCAGTGGTTAACGATTTGTCCGTCACGGACTGCGTGTTTTCGCCACTTCATGTGGAATTTTTTTTTTCTGTGACTAATAAAATGTTGGTAATATGCATATAAACAGCCTTTTAATTAGCAGAGTAGAATAATCATGGCTGATAGTGAGACATGCAAACATAAAAGAAAACCAAATTGGCGCTGAGCATTCAGCCTATATAGGATATATAAAAATGGGGCGTTGGGATAACCTCCAAAACCAAAGGTGATACCTTTTTAAAAGCTCATTATGGTCAAATGTTTCCAAAGTGTTTATATTCCGAGGTAGATTGCTGGAAACAGCCATTTTATGATAGTTCAGATTTAGGCTTAGTGATTTAGGAGTCCTCTTCACTAATTCTAACGTTTCACAGATTTAGGAGCTAATTTTAGCGCTAAAACGCTTTGTGAAACACTCTGTAGTCCCATTTTTAAGATTTTCTGCTAAATCGGCGAGTTATGAGCTACTTATAGCTTTAAAGGGGTTCATACGGATGCTGCTTAAATAAGAACATATTTTGTGCGTTTTGGTGTAATGAAATGTGTTGTATGGATTAAGGGTTCAAAAAACACATGTTCTACACTATCGGTTAACATTATTGTTTTCTCCTTCTAGCCCCGCCTTCTTGAATACGCGTCGATTGTACAAAGCTCATCTTAGTCTGAAAAAGCAGGTGTGCTCTGATGGACAGCTATTTGCAGTGTACATTGAGAGGCAGAATCCGCAAAGGTTGTGACGGAAATGTTACGCCCCATCCATATGTTGATGCCTGCTGGCAACCACATTTGACGACACCGGGCTGGAATCCACTTAGGTCAGCACGGTGAAAGGGCATGACGAAGCAGTATATCATTTCCTTCTTTTTGGTTAAAAGACACCAAACAAGTTAGTTTCGCTTTTCCCAACGATTAGCACACAGCGTCTTCCCGACATTCTGGCGGCTTCGGCTGCCACCACTACTACAGCAGGAATAAAAGTTACGCCTTCTTTCTTGCGTGAACATTTGGGCGGCGTTATGCAAATCTTACCACATTATTCGTGAGGTAGATATGTGGGGCGTGTTAGAACAAGGCGTTTTAGGAGGGTGTGGAGGAGTCTTAACTTTTATAAAGAATATCTCTTTGGATTTGAGACTTCAGTCTTTGCAACTTTACAGATCTTCTTTATGCACCAAGAGATAGTAACACTCCAAAGAGAAAGGAAAAATTGAAATCGCATCATATGACCCCTTTAAAATGTTTTGGGAATACTGGCCCTGTTCTACAAAACCAAAGGACAGAAAACAAGAAAGACCCTCACTTTCGTAACACTAAAAGACGGCATGTAATCGAAATTGACTTTATGTATGGGGGGACTTGAAAAAGCTCCCTTGGGTCCTTTTCATTTATTTCCATTTGAATATTGTGTTTTACTCTAAAATGCATTGCAAAGTTGTTGTGTTTTTTCCCAAGAATTTTAGCCATTTTTCTTTTGTAATAACCAAGCTGCAGTGCTGACAGCACTATTATTAGTTGACTTTCGGCCTGATCTCATTGCTAGTCGTTTCAGTCAGTAGCTAAATGATAACTGGTGTCATTCTTTCTCTGACCCTCCTTCCCTCACTGTCTCCTCCATCAGTTGGATCAGATAGATGTTGTTTTCGCCTCTGAAGCGGATGACAAAGTAAAGGAGGACTGTTGCCCTGGGAAACCGCTCTGTGTCTTCAGATCTGAGGTGATGATGAGAGTCCACTGTCTATTGTTTCTGTTTTGTTAATGGTTGATCTGGCCTGTGCTGCATGCAGCTAGAGACAACCTAATTTTAGAAGCACGCCGTGCATTTCTAATGCGTCTTCAATGCATCTCACTATGGTGTAGTGTACAGCGTTCATTCAGACATAAACATGTTTTCTGAATTATTGCCAGGCTTTTGCAAATATATTTGAAATATGATAATACATATTTTATACAGGATTTGATATGCAGTGTTCCCATATTCAAGGATAAAACCTAGAAATAATAAATCATTTTAAAATTGTGATATCCAGACCAGAAAAATTCGCTTTAATAGATTAGAATTTTTTTTTTATAGTAAGTTGTGTTTAAGCTGAAAACGTTTGTATTGCTTAATCGTTTTTTTTAAATCCATGATTAATAAAAAGTTAAAAAAAAAGTAATTTTAACTTTATAAATGACCACTTTTGACCAATTTAATGAAGTGTTAAGTGCATGGCCCCTTGCTCCCTTGCTGAAACCAATTTTTTGTTCTACTATCGATTCTTCTCCATACTACCATAAACTTTTGAATGGTAGTGTATCACAGTTTCTGTAACTGTTTTCAACATTAATAATAATAATAAATGTTTCTTGAGCACAAAATCAGCACATTAGAATGTTTTCTGAAGGATCATGTGACACTGAAGACTGGAGTATTTTAGCATACTTTATAATGTCCTTTGTCCTTGTCTGTGTGCAACAGCTGCATTTTGTGTTGATTGTTGATGTTAAATATTTGTAGAAACTGATCTTTTTTTTTCTGTCAGGATTCTTTGATGATTTTTAAAGTTCAGAAATCAGATTGAGTAAAAATAGCATTTATTTGTAACAATGTAAGACTCTTACTTGATCATATCAAAGTGTATAATATATATATATAGAGAAACATTTATAAATTGATTGCAGTAAAATTATCAACACACACACATATAAGATCTAATCATGACCACTGAAAATATATGGGTCAATGTTTTGTTGGAATCCGTTAAGGACAGAAATGTCATTTAACCCTGTCACATATCTGTATGATTGATCCATAATGTTCATCTTCAGCTGTGACCTCTGTTCTCCCTAGCCCCTGGAGTGGGTGAGTCTCACTGGTTAAGGGCTCCTCAGCACCAACCGGGCTTTCTCCACCAAGTTGACATCCAACTACCAAAGGACACATCATCCGCAGACTATCCCGAGTCAACAGAGGCATCAAGGGTAAAGCTGATTTCGAACTGTACCAAAGTTAATTGTTTACATAGAGAAGGTTTTCAGCTAACTATATATATATATAAAGATATTTAATTCAAGGCACTAAGCTAAAAAAAATGAATTGATGCCACAGCATGCTACATTACTGTTAATGTTGTCATTTTTAAATAACGATGTAAAATTTGTAGATTTATCCAAAGTGCAGCTGATGCGTTTTGAGGACCCACTGCTCGGGCCTCGGAGAATCCCAGTTCTGGGGAAGGAAGAGGAGGGTAAGCTCCCCATCTCAAACAGTTCCGTTTTCCACATCAACCTGCAAGAAAACAACGTTCATATGAGTGATAACGGCCTGAAAATGGACATCGGGGACACTTTAATCTACCTGGTCCAGTGATATCAGAGACTCTGTTGTTACAAGGGTGTTTTGTTTTCTCATTTGAGTATCATCTTGACATAATCTGCAAACAGTATTGTTTATGTCGACTGCTGAGGCGCTTGTTAATTTAGCATTAGCTGGCATTCAGTCTCAGTGCATCTAGTGAACTCCTCTCTCAGCATTTGGTACCTGTTTTGTTTAAGGGCCTGCAGTGTCTGTATAACATCAACTGTGTATTTATATTCATTTTCTAGCTTTTTAAGTAGTAAAAGACCCAAGAGAACTGGACACTCAATTTCTACACATTCAGGCTAATGGCATTGGAAATATTCATGCCATACTTTGTGGACCCTACATATGACATTTGAAGGTATTATTGTACTTTCATAATGTTTTATACCTGTCTATTGGTTTTCATTTGAAATGTTTTAAATCCGTCCTCTGGTTTAAATAGTTTGCATATGCCAGCTACAGTAGTCCAGTTGAGGACGTCAGGCCAGTAGATTGTGAACTAACTGCCTGGATATCTTTTCACTGTAAAACCTTAAAAGGAAGCTTTGTTTTCTTCCTTATTTCCCCCTTTAAAATGATATGTATTCAGTGAACATTTAATAAATTGATGCAAATAAAATGTACATTTGTTTTCTTTCTTTCTTAATACATACGCCACTTCATGTCTGGATCATTGGTGTCATTACAACAAAAATATCCCTTTTTTTTTTGGAAATGAATACTTTTATTCAACAAGGAAGCATACATTTCACCAAAAGTAACAGCAAACCATTAACAATGTAACAAAATATCTTCATTTCAAATAAATGGCATTCTTTTGAAATTTGTATTAATTAAAATAAATAAATGCATAAATAAAAAATCCCAAAGGATGGGCACATTTCCAAAAAAAAAAAAAAAATATATCTATATATTAAGCAGCACAACACGGTTCACATTCACAAAATAAGAAGAAATGTTGGGCACCAATCATCATCTTACTAATGATGTCGAAGGATCAGGGACACGAGACTGAAATGATGCTGAAAATTCAGCTTTGATCACAGCAATAAATTGCATTTTAAAATGTATTGAAATAGAAAACAGTCATTTTAAATTGTAATAATATTTCACAATAGTACCGTTTTATTTAATAGAACTGTAGCCTTGGTGAAACCTTCGGGTTATCTTCAGGGTTAGTAATGATAACTATTGGTTACTTTGATAAAACCATATTGGATGATCGCTAATCTGATAGTCTCGATATCATTGGTGGTTACGGGCCCATTTTGTTTTGAGACTGGGCTGAGAAAATATTAATTTTCTTTAAAGGTCATATGTTAAAAAATGGCAAAAAAAAAAAGTTAAGACACAAATAGCACTGAAAATGTGCCAACTAAGTGATATGAGGGATATAACTATTTTCCGGCCAAGAAGGCCATAGCAGATACGAAGATGGCTCATTTTTACAGTCGGATGCAAGTGAAGACGAGATCAGCCACAAAGAAACATGTTCAGATGGACGCTTGCATGCACTTGAACAGATATGGGTGGCAAACACATAAGCGAGCCGTTCTACATGTGACAGCTACATGCAGTGTTTCATTAGTGGATGTGACCCAGTTTGATGTGCGTTAGCTTCAGTGCAGAAGGAAGTGATGCGAGACATTAACCTCAAGAGAACGTGCAATTCTGCACTGTAACATCACACAAAGCCTGGATCGCTGGTAAGCTCTTGTTGCATATTTTAGGTGTCGTTTGCGAGCTTTTGTTTAATGTTTCTTGTGAGTGTGTGAATTGTATGAACCAGTGGGATACATGTAAGTAGGCCTGCAGTCCCAAAAATGCATGATGGTATTTGAGAGGAATTTAGAATACATTTCTGTTTGTGACTTGGGAGAGTTCGCATTTGAATGCACTTGAGAGGTGTTTTCATCTGTGTGGGACTCTCCTGTGTGTTGTGTGTGTGAGTATGAAGGCTTATCAGCTCACAGCAGCTTTCTGTCAGGGCTTCTCGGCCAAGCGGCTATCAGAAAGAACACACCACTGTCACCACAGGAAACTCACCCCTGTCTTTTCCCTTAGTCTGTTGTCATTGTGAGGGATTGTTCTGAGCCACTTTGACATTCGCCATGTAAGTGTTCACCTCATTAGTATGCATTTCATTTGTTTAATGTCACAATATTGTCAAAACTTTTAGGTCAGGTAAGGACTTTTTTTTATAGGAGTGTGCACCTGTGTTTCTGTTGTAAAACTGCTTTTTTTGTATCGGCGTCAGATCCAAATGGACCCTCTTGGAGGAAAAGATATTGAAGCAAACCCAACAGGTAGTGAGGAGATGCAACTTCCTGTTCTGACTCAACCTGGCCTCGGAGAGACCACGACAACAGTGACCACTATCTCTCAAACAGGAGGAGACTGGAGCACAGGACTGTTTGAAGTGTGCGGTGACACCAGCACATGTAAGAGGAAGTGCTTGAGAGAGGATTGATATAGGCATTATGAGATCTACGTAAAGTCACATTGTGGGTTACAAGTTGCTACTACAAAAAAAACGTTAGACATCAAGATCGCTTCTCATTGTGATGTATAAAGCAAAAGTTTTGAGATTTAAAATCAAAATTGGCGGAGATGCTGCAGTTTGCATTAGCTAGAAACGGTCATAGTTTGAGAAACAAACTCTCAAATGCGAGACTTAAAGGGTTAGTTCACCCAAAAATTTAAATTAGCCCATACTTACTCCCACCTCAAGTCATCCTAGGTGTATATGACTTTCTTCTTTCAGACGAATCCAGTCGGGAGTTATATTAAAAATTGTCTTTGATCTTTCAAACTGTTTAATGGCACTCAGCGGGTGTTACATGCATCAGTCCAAAATAAGTTAAAAAGCACCCATCCATTAAAAAAAGGGCTCACATGGCGCCGGGATAACAGAGGCTTCTGTACGAATCACTGCGGTTTTGTAGAAAACAATCCATATCAAAACTGAATAGTCCTTTAATTAGCTTGCCTCACTGTTGTACACTGGAAGCAGTTCCGGGTGGATGAAGTATGAGGTAAGCTTTGTGCATGCGCCGCTCAATGACGCCGCGGTAGCGAAGGGAAGATGCAAAACAAAACAATGCGTCCTACATTTAATCATTAGAAGTACACAAAACGAGGATTTGTAAAGAAGAAAGCCGGAGGATTTCGATATAAGCCAAGAGAAAACTGGTTTTCCTTTGCTAAAGTGAGGAAACTTAGCTTCCTTTGCTCCTGTCAACAAACGTTGGTTTTCACGAGACTCACCCGCGCATGCGCAACGCTGACCTCATACGTCATCCATCCGGAGCTGCTTCTGTTTACAACAGTGAGCGCAAGCTAGTTTAAATTGATTATTACGTTTTAAATATGTTTTTTTTTTCTTACAAAAACGCATCGATTTGCAACAGGAGGCCTTTGTTCACCCGCGGAGCCGCGGGAGACCTTTTTTCTTCACATGATGCATGTACGCGTTTTCTTATCCACTTATACTTCTTTTTTGACTGATGCCTACAACACCCGCTTATTTCTCGATTAAACGCTGCAAGATCAAGATCATTTTTAATATACCTCCGCCCGGGATCGTCAAAAGAAAAAGTCATATACCCCTAGGAGTACTTGAAGGTGAGTAATTGATAGGCTATTTTCTGTTTGGTGAACTAACCCATTTAAAGAATATAAATCCGTTGTGACATACAGTAGCATTTGAGACAGAATTCAAAATTGGAAAGAAGTTGCAATTCGTCCGATAATAGCTCCAAGAGGAGAAGTCGCAGTCGGCAGACAAAGCCTCAACTGCAGACCTGAGTAACATTATCCCGTCTATGAGTCGCAATTATGACAGAAGTACCATTTTGAGATGCAGAAGTCAAATTGGACGAGATATGATTGTCTTTAGCATACTGCGCGGACTAGTCACAGTAGTGACACAGCACACCATATTGAGGCTCTGCCTCGTCCATGTTCATCTTCTGCAAGGAAAGAATGTTCCCATCCACACGATTGGCCCGAGTTAAGCTACAGCGTCCTCGCACAGCTCCACAAATCCGTCGACTGCGTGGCATACAGCAAAGCCATTCGGAATTCCTTTGCAGCACACTGAAGGTGCATGGGCGAGCTGGGGGGTGGATTAGCATTGATATGGGTCGACACACGTCACAGTCAAAAGTGCCAACCCGCGTGCCTTTAGCACGCCCAATTCCCTTTTTGCTGAAGACTAACCGTTCACCCAGGGGGGTTCCGTGCCGTACATTGCGAGTGGCAACCGCGTCTCGCCTTGACTGTGTCTCACACAGCTGTTACCGAACCACGTCTCCCCAGAGTGGCAGGGGCTGTGTGAGTGGCCAAAATCGTCTCTTCCGTGCACAATCGCTCTCCGGGCGCCGGCCGGGGGCACTCCCGTTATCAGACCCGACGAAACGGGGGCACAACAAGGTCACGGACTTGACAAACTCCGTCTGACGCTTGTATTGCTTTACTTACCAATACGTGTCCTGCAAAACGACGCTTCAATGGACAAGCGTGTTTGGTTCCATTAAATAATAAGGCAAAATACAGTAAATGCGGCTGCATGAGGCAGGGAAAGTAGGCTACTCTCCGCCCGAAGGGTCCTACAAGACATGTCAGAGCTCTACTCCAGAACAATTCAACTGTCCCTTTGTGCCGTTGCATTGCAAATGTTCACTGCTGTCTAAAACCTGACAGTAGTTTTTGAAAGGCCAAAAGAGGGTTTATGCTGGGGTAACGCGCGGAAATATGTGCGATAGGGTCCCAGTCAGTGCGGTGCACATGCTCGGGCCTCTCGCTCGGCGAGCCGGTGTCCCTTTTTACGTGTAATCTAGACGCTGGGGCTCACCCACGGACGTCCATATCTTATATGGACCTCAGGTCGTTCTACGGGTGGTGAGGTTAGGGGGGATTTCGTACCGCCAAAACAAACCGCTGCGATATTCTGTCCGGGGGGTCTTGGTGCCGGCTCGGGGGGAGAAAAGCCACAGCACGTTTCCTGGAATCTGGCATGAAGCCTCTGGCTCTCTCTCTATCGAGTAAGTGAGATGGAACTGTGGATGGCGCACAGAATGCCATATACGCAGCGTTAGCGGGAGGACCAAGACGGGCTCGGTCGGCGTGGGGTAAAAAAGGGAGAAACGGCGAGACCGATTAGGGTCACACGTAGTTTGTACCAGGTCGTACTAGGAAACGAACGACCACTTGTCTCAGAAACTCCTACTCCTAAGTGGCTGCTGTAATATATAGGTAGGAGGAAGGTTTTAGGGTGGGGGGTAGGATGGAGAGATCAAAGCGGGGGCGGCTAGAAGGCATGTAATATGGCGTTTAGAAGTACTAATGAACACCAAATTGCTAGTGAGATGCATGCTCATAAGCCATTAGTTAATATGGTGGGTCCCTAGCTAAATTGTTACAGTTCTTTTAAGGAGATTTCTTGACGATTACGTGTGAATGATAAATGGCTCCGGAAATACGGGGTTGTAGTGTATTACTGGGCGCAACCTGTAGGTGTCACAGTTAAACAGGACTACATGGGGACAAAAAGAGAGGGTACCGCTATCGTACAGAGTCAGATACGGACAAATCACATAAATGACGTTAATCGCTAATTACTTGAGCTAGGAGTCCAAACGGTGGGGAATTACGGCGGGCAGGGCGAGGACGCCACCATGTAGCGAAATGCGTCGTAGACATATTACGGTTGGCCGAAGCCAAACGGGTGGGGTACGGTGCACAAACATTAAACGGTCATGACAGCGTAAGAATATAATTGGAAGGGAGGGTCCATTCATTTAAAGTTAACCTGTGCATAAAGCAAGGACATTGCTTTATCTTTCAAAGTCATATTTATCAGAATTGAAACCAGCGGGAGTCCGGGAGGTAGCATGGGAAACTAGTTGCAGATAAGCATCTCTCCCCTCTTCTGTGCAGGTCTGATGGGTGCGTTTGTGCCGTGCTGTTTGGACCTGAGTCTGGCTCATCAGTATGGAGAATGCATGTGTCTGCCTCTGCTGCCTGGCTCCACGTTCGCCATGAGGGTGGGCATTCGAGAGCGCTTTAAAATCAGGGTAAGGATTCTGCAGTAATGTTAAAAAAAACTTTCATGCTGGAAACTTACAAGAGCCTTTTTGGGATTTTCGGTTCCACTGAAAATGTTACAAAAATCAGGAAACCGTGCTAATTTACTACTGCCAAAATGAACAGGATTCTGAAAAATATCTGATCTGTTTAGTGTGCACCTTTTTTGGTCCCACTTTATATTAAGTGGCCCTTTACCTGTGTACTTACATAGTAACTAGATGTGTACGTAGTATGTAACCACAGTGTAAGTACGCATTGGTACATAGTATCTAGAGCTGTAATATTTCTGTAACTACACACATGTAACAACCCTCTGAATGGCTTGTGTAAGTACAAATGTGTAACAGGACAAATATAACTACATTTTGTAACAACAATATGTATTAAAGTAATTGGAACAATTTTGATCCAGGGGGTGGAGATTGGTAGGTTTAGGGATATGTAAAGTGGGAGGAGTTGGATCTCAAGTTGGTGCACCACTGTAATACCAGTGTACTTACATGGTAACTACTCAGGAACTGTCCACTTAATATAAAGTGTAACATTCTGGACACCAACCACAATTTATATGTAAAGCCTAACTTACTGGCCGCTGCTGTGTATAACATCAGAGTAATTACATGGTAAATCCATAGGAATTGTTTACTTAATATAAAGTGTAACACTTTCTTTACCAAAAAGTGCTGTTAGTTCTGTTACACACTTGCACTTTCATTACCAAAAAGTGTTGTTACCAATGTCCTGTTACACATTTGTATTTACACATACCATTCAGTGGGTTGTTACATATGTGTAGTTACACAAACATTACAGCTGTAGATACTATGTACCACTGTGTATTTACACTGTGGTTACATACTATGTACACATCTAGTTACTATGTCAGTACACAGGTATTAGGGCCACTTAATATAAAGTGGGACCCTGTTTTTCTTTAATGAAAAATTATGTAAGAAATTTTATGCATGAGTGTATGTCTACATTCGTCATCATTTTACTTTTCTTGTAATTAATATACCATGCATTCACTGCTATCCATGCGCAGTAAAAAAGTGTTATGCATTTAAGAAAAGGCAAGATTTGGCCCTTTTCCCTGCACGTCCTGTCCATATTTGTTATGCTATGACATTTCTCCCTTTAAAAATATGTTTAGATATTTATTTTCACATTTAAGGCAGTATCATATACAATTTATAAAATAATATAACAGTAATACATTTTTACAGAAAAAAAAAAACATTTGTAAATATTGACCAGTAATAACTGTGGCATTAGCATTATTTTAGTATTATTGGTACACTATTTTAGTTTTTGTTAGATTGTATTTTTTATATTTTCTGTTTTCACTTTAATTTGAGAAAAAAATTACAAAATAGTCATTTTGGTGTGTGTTTATATTTAAATGTCTAGTCTTAATTAGTTTCATTATTTTAGTACTTCAAGTTAAACTAAAAACAATTAGAAATGCTGCCTTAGAAACTAGGTGAAATAAGTAAATATTTTATTTTATTTCAGTTAAGTCAAGTAACCCTGCATGTGTCAGTAGGGGGGTTACATTAATAATATGTTAAACTGTCCTCAGGGATAAGGTCACACCAATAATACAATTTGATGTTTATCTTCTACCCCCAGGGCATCCACACTGTAGTTACTTTGTTGCTTCCGTAGAACACAACCGAAGATTTTTTAACTCAAACCGTTGCAGTCTGTCAGTCATATATTGGAAGTGGATGGGAATCACAGCTTTGAGAGACAAAAAACATACACAAAAAACACCAAATTAACCCCTGTGGCTCGTGACGATACATTGAAGTGTAAAGACACAAAACGATCGGTCTATGCAAGAAACTGAACATTATTTAGATGGTTTTTTACTCTGATCACGCAATGTCCGAACTGTCCTGAGTACGTCCTGAGCACGGTCTCAACAGCAGGTGCGTGACGCGTCTTCTTCTTGCTTTATGGCGGATCGCAGACTTATAAGTGCATTACCGCTACACTCATACTCATAATTGAAATTGTATACGAGTGTCAATGGTCCAGGCTTGGATAGCATATGTGTGGTATGCCTTATAAGGTCTGTCGCTTCCGCCGCAAAGCAACATAAATGGCTCAGGCCCCGCTTTTGAGAACGCGCACAGGACGCACTCGAACAGTTTGGACATTGCATGAATCAGAGGTAAAAAACGATATAAATACTGTTCAGTTTCTTGCACAGACCGATCGTTTTGTGTCTTAAGATCTTAATGTATCGTCACGAGCCACAGGGTTTAATTTGGTTTTTTTTGTGTATGTTTTTTTGACTATCAAAGCCGTGATTCCCATCCACTTGCATTATATGACTGACAGACTGCAACGTTTTGAGTTAAAAATCTTTGTTTGTGTTCTCCTGAAGAAACAAGTCCCTAAATCTTGGATCCCCGGGGGTAAGAAGACCATCAAATTTTTTTTTTGGGTGAACTATCCCTTTAAGACAATTATTCAGCATTTTTGCAGTGACCTTTAACCCCATACCAAGTTTTGCAAACTTTTATTTTTACTAAATGATACCAACAAAAATTACTTATCCTTTCAGATTTTATGCTCAGTAACTCATTCAGTTAATGTATTCCAAACTTACTGTGAAATTGAAATAATGTAGTGCTATTGGTAACCCTTTGAAATTGATTGATAAAAAAAACAAATGAGAATAGCATTAGCATAAATGGCAATGTTTCCTGGGAATGTGCCAGCTACGTTCAGTCTAAGATGGATGTGCATGCCAGAAAATTCACCCTAATGTGTAAACCAACAACTCAACTCAGATATTACTGTGGACTGGAGTTTCCGCTGAACAATGCATTTTTACAATATTTCCTCTAGGTGTAGACTAGGTGTAGAGATTTGTCTTTGATTTATCTTGTCATAACCTTCTTGTGCTATGAAGTAAAACATATCCAGTATTTGACAGTGAATGAAGATTCCTTAAATGAAATTCCATAAGTAGATTCCTTGACTTGGGTGGGGGTGTTAAATCAATATCAGGGAAGCATATCCTTACTTATAAATCTACAAACCCTGATTTGTCTAGCTATATTAGATGAAGAATGCATTAGAGTGTCTTGTGTGTGTCTCTAGGGCAGTGGGGTGCGGACTGTACCTAAGGGCTGTATACTGCTCTACCCTCTGGCCCATACTGTGCAAATTGAATCAGAGATGAAGAGAGCGACTTAAACAGATCTACACCGTTTCTACCACGCTGGAGAGCTCTTGAGACACTGTGTGGGTGTGTGTGTGTGTGTGTGTACACGGCTCAGATTTTCTTCTCATCTGTGTTTTTGGCGATGCTAAAAGTCTGAAGGGCCATCTCAGCTGTCAGGATGTTTATTACCTGGGGTCCTGAACTTCATGCAGGGTTAGACATATCAGTACTCTCTGCTTGAAGATTGATGCCGCTGACATTTCAAACTGACGGAGAGTTGGGGTGACAGATGAGTGGAGAAAAGGGTTTCTGATGGCTTCTGGGACTGTGTATGCTTTGATTTCATATTGCTCTCTCACGGTTCATATACATATGTATCGCTTACTCTCACTGGATTCAGTCTGGATTTGTCACTTTTAATGTCATTTCAAAGTCAGAGTCAACTGATATGACATCTCATCTCTCATTTGATCTAAAATAAAATGTGTTATGAAAATCAGTCAAATGTTGTAAGTTTTACTTAATTTTATAAAAATTTTTAAACTTATTTGAAATAATTAAGATAAATATTTAAATTTATATTTACCTTACATACTTTAACATTTATTTACAATTCTGTGTGTGTATATATATATATATAATATTATATATATCTAGATCTATATGATATATTATATTATATAGATATATATATATACAGTACAATATAAGTATAATATTATATTTATAATCACACATTTAAATTTCCAATGGATAAATATGATAACCTCGGATGGATAACCCGCAAACAACAATAAATACTGAAATAGATGAATGAAATGCTCATGTTGCCATATAAATCTGACATTTTAAAAAACGTATTTAAAGTTGGGGATTTTTTTATTTTTTATTAGATTACATTACCTACTATATTATGCATAATATATTTTTAGAACATTTAAATAGTAATTATTAGGAATAGTAATAATAGCCCATATAACAAAGTACAAATAAAATACTAAGAGAACTACTACTACTACTAACTACTACTACTACTACTACTCATATACTAATTATTATTAGTATTATTATTATTATTAGTAGTAAAATTAAATCATGTAAAAAAGCATCATTGTTTCTAAAATTCTTACCTTTTTTTATGTAGGTCAAGTGGGGCTATTTGTCACAGGGCTAGTATATTTCACCTAACTAACTAACTACAACTAACCTCTTTTTCCAATCCCTCCCTCCCCAACTAAGACTTTAAGGTATGTGTCTACTTTGAGAAATATTCACTGCAGTTAAAAAAGTCTAGCAATCTCCCTATAAATAATTTAAATCATCCATCATGGTTTTCAAGGATTGTATGTCATCTAAAAGCCCTGGATTCTCCCTGTTCTCCTGGTCCAAAAAGTGTGTGTGTGTGCATTTCTGTAGAGGGCACTGTTGTCACACACACATACTGTCATCTGGTGAAGTAAAGAGACTGTGTGTGTGTGTGTGTGTGTGTGTTAAACACAGTGTAATGGGTTGCGACCAAGGGGTTTCTGTGAGCATCTGGGGACATTAGGCCACGTGCTGGAGCCTTACGCCTGCAGATCCAAAACCAGAGAATTGAAACAAATGAGAGCAGGATTGACTGTGAGGAAGGCGTCAGAAATATTTCTTCAACTCGATCCAAAAGAAGAAAAATCATTGAGATCCAATAAGCTGTTTTCTTTTTTTTCTTTGGATTATGAGGTTTAGTCATGTTTTACTTCTCTTAAATGGTGTGTATCACAGCCGATCATCAAATCTAAAATGTGTCTTGAATCAAAGAGATGCTGCCTTGATAAGTCAGAATGATCATGATGAATGTTTTTATGTTAATAAGTGAAAATTGGGTTAAATAAATCTATTCATTTTTTTTTGAAAATACATAAAAATGCAATGTACTTATACCATTTTTTTAATAATAAAAAATGCACTCAGGTGGGTCATTAAATTTAAACTGTTCTTGAGTATAAAAGCCATATGAAGTCAACATGAACACAGAGATCACATTACTAAGAACTTTTTTTCTTAGGCAGATTTTTTTTTCTTTACTGTAGACACTCATATGTCAAATAACAAATTATGAGTAATGCATTAATTACACAACTAATGTGCTCTTCATTTTATTGTACTAGCAGTTAAAATCCTCCTTTGAAATATAAAAGTGGCAAACGTGGCCGTTTTATTCTGACTAGAATCACTTTAACACAAATAATGAGTTCCCAGCTCGCAACTGCTCGGGAGGATCTAAGAGCATCCATGGCACTTTTTTGGAGCATATGTACCCTAGAGAGATGTTGTCTTGCTGTGACGTCTCTCAATGTTTGTGTGTGTGTATCTCCTTAGCAGCCACATGTCCCTGTGGTGACAGCCCAGTCGACAGCAACAGCTCAGGCACCTGGGGCAGAAACCATCCCATCCAGTCCAGCATGCTGCTGGTGGACGGCCAGCTAGATGTTTGAGTGCCTGAAGCTTGGATCTTTTCAGCAAAAAAAAAACAACAACATTTTTTATCTTGTTCAGCATAGATGTGAAGTCTCATTGCAGAATGAGGTGTTGACGGATCAGTCAACCGCTCCTTTAAAATGGGCTTTGGACCAGAACTATGTTCTGCATGGTGGCATATTGTGGGCTTTATCTCTTGCTCCTCCGGGGTCATGTTTTTGATCTTTGAGTGATGTGTTTGGGTGTGAGCTCTTATCTGAGTGGAGTGTGGTGACATTCAGGTCACGTGGAAAATGGTATCTCCTCATAATGCCTTAGTTTTGAAGCCTACTATATCAGCCTACTCCGTATTCATTAATGGTTTGTCACTCTAAGGTTTGGACAGCCATTTGTAGAGTTTGACAAGTTTGTGTTGTCCACGCAGAGATCGAATAGCCTGTTAAACATAGAAAAACATGCATTGACCTACATTTTGGCAAAACTCCAAAAATGTACCTAAACAATTCACTGCATAAGATGTTGCTGGACTGCTGCTATGATGCATTTTGGAAACGAGCCACAGGAGATCTGGGCTGGAGCTCAAATGAAACTAAGAGCTGTACAGAAATATCAGCAGTTTTACCACAGGGAGATGAATCCTGCAAAATAAACACTAAATTCTCCATCCCAAAGGTTGGATTTTAAGAGAATGGCACTCAGAAAAGACCTTTATTACCAGATAGATATTAATGAAGTAGGGTAATGGGTCTTCCAAAATGTCCTTTAAGTTAAAAACATGTTATTATTTTACACACACACACACACACACTTCTCTAGTTACCAAGCTATAAAATATATTATCAGGGAAAGATAGTGAGTAAAAAAAAAAAACAGAATCCATGAAAAACTATGAACTTTTAGTTCTTAATATTTCTGGTGTCAAAGGTTGATAACCAATGCCCTTCAAGACCGAAATCAGAAGTCTATGAGGAGTTTTCTCATTTCCTATGTTCTCAGGCCATCCCATAAGGAGGAAGCTGAAACAATCCATCATGCTCGCTAAGGTCGCAAAACTCTAGACTTTTGGTAGTCCGCTAGGATAGTAAAGTCCACTAAAGGAGGTAGAGCTTTTTGCATTTGGCTCCCAAACTCTGGAATAGCCTTCCTGATAACGTTCGGGGTTTAGACACACTCTCTCGGTTTAAATCTAGATTAAAGACACATCTCTTTGGCCAAGCATTCAAATAATGCATCTCATAATCTTGTACTGCAGTTATATCTGATCAAATGCACATTATTATTCTTTAGCTTGGGTTAAACAAATCAATTTTGCTTGGTTGGAACAGCAGCTCCCCTATTTATGTCTCTATTTGTTTCTCTGTTTTTGACCACGGGATTGCCACTAGATTTACACACTTTCGTCTGGATCCAGAACACCTGAAAGGAGCTGATGCCAACGCCCTCAGAGAACATCAGATGATGCCAACCCTGAAACAACATACAGAACTACCAAATTTTGCTATAAGTTTGATTGCATCATATAATAATTGCTGTTAATAGTGTTCATCGTCTGTTTGATTACGTCTTTGATTTTTCCGTACATTTCTGCCATATGTACATTAACTGACAGTCACCACTGATAAGCTACTACTAAATATTGTAGAAACTTAATTTGCTGTAAAGTTGCTTTGCAACGATTTTGTATCGTGAAAAGCGTTAATTATCTATACAAATAAACTTGAATTAATGTGGTAGCTGAATAATTCAAGTTAAGCGGCATATTTAGTTTCATAAGCAGTTGTCTGGTAGCTTGTCATGAGAGGCGCTATTTTGCTAACGTTGATTTTGATACATTTGACAACACCAAGATGATGTGCTGCCACTCTCCTGCTCCATATCTGATTACAGTGTTCTCCAGGGCATCTTTGTAGGGTGGAGTTTTGGGGAAAAAAAGGAGCATCTAATTTAGCAGCTTCGTCTGAGTGAATTTCATAATGGCTAACACCACTAACAGCTTCAATTCCTCCTTACAACAGCGAGAAAGTGCTCTTTGCAAGCTCTCACACGCAGCGGAATGTAAATGCATGAGCGAATGTTCCACAGTTGTGACAGTTGACGTGAACTCCACCTGGCCTTCAGCTCGGAGGGTTGCTGACAGAGATGGACAGATCTCATCTTTCTTCTCCCTTCTCGCTCATGTAGCTGGCAAAGACCTCAGATCACCACTCGCTCATTCTGGCTGGGAGCAGCAAGGCTAAGATCCACAATGTCAGTGCTTGACAACGGCGTATGGCATACCACTGAGCAAATCTGTCTGAAAGCTGTGCTCTTCCACACTCCCTGAGACACTGAAACACTCATTACGGGCAGAGAGAAAAGAGAAAGGGCAGATACTATCAGCCCACAATGACAAAATTCCTCAGCTCACGACTCTAATAGAGACACAACCCCTGAAACGTTCCATAATCTCACATCGCCGCGAACGTGGGGTCACGTGCACTGAACTGCGGAGTTTGGCAAATAAGAGCCACTTAATAAGAGAGCCCTCGGGCGCTGAGATGCCAAGACTCCCAAGATACATCCAAAGACCTGGCCTCATCTTCCCCAGCATCTCCTGTGGTCACAGGGATGTCGAGGGGACAAACATCTAAAAATAGCCTTTCTACTTCCATTTATAGAACGCACAAGGCAAAGCCACAGATCCATTTCTCTCATAATCATAAATCATCCCTTACTTTTCTTTTGTCTTTCCACAAAGCTGCCCAGAGCAAAAAGAGCGATAATGATTTCCAGTCAGAGCAGCTTAATTTACTGTTGGAACAATTCATTTCAATAAATTGCCAGGACCGGGCTCCATTCCATTGACGTTTTCATGCATAGATTACATTTCAATCAAGATTTATGTCCTTATCAGCATTGTCTTGTCAATATCAGTGGCAATAGACAAAAGGGAATGATGTGTGAAGCAAGTAGCATTTCCCAAAGTGTGGACCAAGAGTGACAATAAATCTGTGACACAATAAATCAAAAGACATTGAAATTATATTATATGGGAAAATTTTGTTTTCCAAGAATAAAAACTTTGAAATCAATAGTCAAATGACAATCTTAAATGGGACAGATTCTCGCAACTGGTAGGTTTCCGGGGTGCAGTCTTAGTGGGCCATCTGTTTTGAGTGAGTAGGGCATATTAAGCCTAATCTCCACTAAACTTAATGTTCAGCCAGATATCAAAATGCAGAAAAATCTTAAAGAGCAGTGTGGTAAAGATATGTAACAACCTTAATACAATAAAAACTTTGTAAAATGCTATACATTACAACAACAACAAACAATGTTGGAGGATTTTCAATAAATTTCCAACTGCCTGGGGTACCTGGGAATTTTTTACGTTTGGTAAGCCCTGCATTGTGATGTCTTTTCTCAGTATGACGTTCATCCTAAGGCAAGTGATCACTCAACTGAGGAAAAGGCATTAATTATTATGAAGTGATGTATGAAATACCTGGTTCTGTGCAGTTCTTCTCTGTCTCATTGTCTCCGGCTGTGGCCATAAGCCTTCGGCCCAGATGATCTCTGGGAACAGCAAACCCCTCCTGAAGCACCAGCCCATGACCTGTGAATAAAGATATACACACATCATCTAAATTTACAAATTCAGAGCGTAGGCACCAAAGCTGTTGTGAATCCGCTTACCCGGATCCATCCGTAACCGGCACAGATTTGAAGAAAATTACAGTCATTTGGCAAATAAATAATTTACGGACATTTACATACATACTTCCAACAATTTAATACATAATCTTATGTTGTACCTCAATGACAAGGGTATTTATAGTAGCATTAATAAGCCAGTCTGTGGACTGTTTGTGCAGCTTATATGGACTGCTCCGCCCTGCAACAATTATATAAAAATTCAATTATTTAATAAATGTTAGTACTTATTCGTGGAATTATATTAGGTTAATGAATTGTGTTCACTTAAAAGTCAAATTTTATAACTTCAAACAAATACCTTAGTTTAAAATAGTTTTATAAGTTTAGCGTCACCTTGCATTACACTTCATGTCAACTATCCAAATACTCATCGTCATCAAGGAATAGTTAACAACTTAGAGCTAATTAGCCAAATTACTTGTCGGTTAGGCTTGGGGTTAGTGTGTGATTCTGCACCCTTGATTTGCGTTTTAATCAATGTTCCTACTGGATGTGCATTGTATCATGGTTAGCAGCACCATAGGGCTTATTATTTATTTTGAGAAAATCATAGAAAGAAAATGGTGTGAAGATTCAACCATGCATACTGTCCTAACAGCCAGAGCCTGAATTAGGATTTCATGCATCATATTTGCCTGCATTTCTATGCTTCAGCAGTCGATTTCAGCACATCATTTTTTTTCATGAGAATATGTGGTAAGGTCCAAAAAAAGGATAATCATTTATCTTGTTCTGAAACTACGGCACTCATTTAGTGGAACATATTTATTGGACAGTTGGCATTACAGCTGTTAATCACTGAACACATTGTGTTTATTCAAATTATTAAAAAAAAAAAAATCGAACAGAAATAAAATATGACGTTACTTTTTTCTGTGCAACATGAAAGCAATTAACTAGTAGAATGACATCAGTTCTATTTTTAAGGATTTTCATGACGTTCAACTTAGACACTTCAACATCTGAGCTCTTCACATTAAGATTACATTGCAATTAGGGTCCACTAAACACTACAAAAGAAAAACTAGACTAAATAAATAAACAAATCTGAAAACTACAATGTCTTTACTGGTTACACGCAACAACAAATAGCATAAACAGTGTAGTCTGATTTACGAACGAATGACCCTTATGAGCAGATACTTTAATAAATCGGTCCAAAAGTGACTCTCGGACTATCAGTTTTAATCAGACCAATGAATCCCTTACTAAGTAAAATGGTTGAATGAGTGGTTGAATTAGTGGTTCTTGGCTGGTTAAATTTGGCACATCCTTCTCAAGAGTTAGCGTGTGAAATAGGTTTTTATAAAATGTCAAAATATTTTCTATCCCAGTTTAATATACAATCAGCTAGCATTTTATATATTAATTCCTCTAAAATAACATCAAAAGTATTTAACTTACAAATAAGGTTATCAAAAATACTAATATATATATTTTATTTTTTTTGTCCAGTATTACGGTTAAAAATACTGTAGTTAAGACCAGTTACCTTGATTTTTACATTTTTGGGGGGAATTAAAGAAACAAACTCGTTAACTTCCAGACAGCTCCCATCCCTAGTCCCCACTTATTTGATGAAAAAAAATGACTTCAAACAAAGGATAAGGGTGATGACAATTTTTATTTTCGAGTGAAATATTCTTTTAATGCACAAAATACCTTTAAAAGGGCCATTCTTGATTCTATAAATATTCCCTATTACATTAGGAGTAGCAAAAAAAATTTAATAAAAAATG
>JADLZN010003291.1:0-37471 GCA_018155175.1 Sinocyclocheilus anophthalmus | reverse complement strand
CCAAAGTTAAATGTGACATACAGACCTTATTCAGTGCAGATGCCATATTTTAGGTAATAGTGTCTTAAGGTATTATCGTCACCATAAAATTTTTGTGAAAGACATATTTTCAATATTTAACTGCCTGAAAGCTCTGGATTCAGCTGGAATGTTATATGGAGTATTGGGGTACATTATATGCTTATCGTTTACCCTCTGCATCCAGCATTTTGGGGATGTCCAGATGTTTTTCAGCAATGTCAAATGCCAAATTCAGATTACCCAGTGGATCATCCTGCAGACAGACAAAAGGAGGGAAAAGGCATACTGCTTTACCAATAAATAAAGCATAAGAAATAATACGTCACCAAATATAAGTCAAAATAATTTCCATGCAAAAGTGAGTGTCAGTATTCAGGTGCCACTAGAGGAGAGAGAAAATGTTTAGCTCTGAAATTCTTAGAGGAAAAAAAAAGAATTTCAAATGTTAAATTAGTTAAAAGTTATCTGAAAAGGAAGCACTGACATACTAAAAGACTGGTTGCCCCTTAAATGCAAAGGCTTTTCAAATTATAAATAAACCACACTACTGTTCAAAAGTAATAATTTTAGTTAGTAAGGATGCGTTCAGTTGATCAAAAGTAACAGTAAAAACATTAATAATGTTACAAAAGACTTCTATTTAAAATAAATGCTGTTCTTTAGAAATTTCTATTCATCAAAAAATCTTGAAAAAAAAAATATCATGGTTTCCACAAATATTACCGTTTCAATATTGAGAATAAAATGAGCACCATAATCGGGCATAGTACATGATGTCTGACGGTCATGTGAGACGGAAAACTGGAGTAATGACTGTTGAAAATTCAACTTTGCTGTCACAAGAATAAATTACATTTTAAAGAATATTAAAATAGAAACCGGTTCAATTTTAAATTGTAACAATATTCACAAAATTACTGTTTGTACTGTATTTTTCATCAAATAAATGCAGCCTTGCAGAGCACAAAAGACTTCTTTCAAAAACATTACTAAATAGTAATCGATTCTTCCATTCTGCATCCTAAATGTGCATGTTTATGGTTATTATAATTGCAAGAATTTGTGGATGTGTGTGTAAGCAGAGTCTGGGGATCAAGCTTTTGTTCTCTGTGTCAATAAAGAGAACAGCAGCTGCAGGGGATCCAGAGGGTGCTGGATCCTCCTGATGCTCATGTCCAAACTGAGACCACTGGGGTCCATGCTAAACATTGGATTACCCCATTCAAGCTCACCTGGAGCCGTCAGTGACAGCTGAAAGGGACAGGAATGTCTGTGTGGGGTGAGGGGTCTTTTAGTCACTCACCGTTGAACTGACTGACCCTGGCAAGCTAAATAAATCCTTAATCTTCAACAGTCTGATCCAGCCAACTAATAAAAACCATAGTACACA
The DNA here is from genome assembly GCA_018155175.1 of Sinocyclocheilus anophthalmus. Lineage (NCBI taxonomy): Eukaryota > Metazoa > Chordata > Actinopteri > Cypriniformes > Cyprinidae > Sinocyclocheilus > Sinocyclocheilus anophthalmus. The sequence continues at coordinate 36,060 of JADLZN010003291.1, read as the reverse complement.
CTCATTCACACAGCCTTGGAACATGGCTAGAAAAAATGCCAAATCCTGCTCATCCTTTATGATTCCCTATTCTGTGAACGAAGAAATCAAATCTAACATGTCACTAGAGTACTAACATGCTCCTAGCCCAACTTTGAAGGGTCCTGAGACAGAATAAGTTATAATATGGATTCTTAGAAAGCATCTTTTAGAAACAGTTCTGGTGTTCCTGATATGTGGATCACTTTTCCAAATTCTATTCCGGGTCAGGATTATTGTAAACCCAAACGGTCCAGGAAGACAGATGTCCAGCAGGACTGAGCACCCCTAATCTATTCAATTCATTTTCTTACGGAAAACATCACATCCAACAATAGCATAAACACTTATGCTACCTCCAGATTATGAAAGTCAATCAGTTCTGGTTTGTGTCTGTGACTAAGTGCACAGAAGGCCAGTCCATCCTTCCAGCTATTGAAGCCACAAAAAAGAAAAAAAAGAAAAAAGTGAATTTCTGCAATGAGATTTGGATCTACTATATACTAAAAGTTAAGTTAAGTTTTTTAAGAAGGTCCTTAGATTCCTGAGGGTGATGAACTGTTGAGTGTGATGAAGATGTTAGACACACATACTGTAAGCACACACCATCTGTGCAGTGATATCAACAAAAGGGAACAATGTTGTGGCAGACATGCTATTTTTCTACTGTAATAGGACTGTTAGATCAAATGTCTCAGAGGATCAAAGGTTAATCTGGGGTCACACTTGAGACCTTGTTGAGTTTGGCGTAGTCAATGAGGTCAGGCCTGTGCCTGTGGATGAGAGCGCACAGCGCTAATCCATCCTTCCAGCTTCACCAGAGAGAGAGAATCAGGGTCAAGTTTGAATTATCATAAAAACTGAAACTATATATATATAACTAAAAATAATAGAGTATCTGTTTTAACTGTTATTTTAAAACATTGATATTACCTTTCAACGTTTTTGCACCCAAAAAGAGCCTCACCTGACATGAAAGTTTTGAATATTGACATTCCTGTAGGGAGCAGTCTTCCTCTGACACCACAGCAGAAGTCCTTCTTTGGCCGAAGTTTCTGAAAGACCATTAGTGAATCGTTATATCATTCACACATGACTGAACAATCTAATTGTTGTTATTTGGTATAAAATGATTTAAACATTACTAGGGGTTGTGAAATGTGCCATTAATAATAATAATAATAATAATATCAGTATATGTTGCTGTTTGTGCAAACATTTTGTGGAATTTTATGTTTGGAACTTGTTTTCTTTACCTTCAACAGAGATATCCTGAATGGCAAAGCGAAGGATGATGGTCCAGATCATTCCAAGAGTCATTTTCACATTCCCATCCACAATTTCTGCAAAAAATATGACAGGAAAATCCTTGCTCAATAAAAAAAAAGCTGGGCAAGTTAAAATTACATTAAATCCTTTTTTTTTTAAATATAGGATATATAGGATTTTAAAATGCGCTATGTGACATGCAAAATTAATAACCTGCATCCCCCAATTACTTTATTTATTCAATCTGTTTATTTATAAACAAAAAAAAATCCAGATTACTCTACAGTTATGCAAAAAAGCATACCTTCAGCTCCAATGGAGACCAGTTTCACTCCTTTACTGGTGATGAAGTCAAGGGCTTTGTTGACATTGGCTATCTTGTGAAAACGCATCTTTCCTCTGTCAGGCTTGGGTAACCTCTCACCTGCCAAAATACAACGCAGTATGAAAAATTTAATTGGTATATAGTTGATATTACATATCGTTGAGGAAGTTCAGCATGTTTACTTTGAACATTCGACACTGTCAAATATCATCCTTATATTGTAATCATTAGGATCACAAGCTGTAATTATCGCCATGTTCATTGTGTCTGCTTGACTGAACACATTACTTTGACACACTCATCTCTGACTGATAACAGAATACTTTCTGATTGCAGTATTGAAACACGCATGCAAGCTTTTTTAAAACAATAATGTGGCTGAAAAAGTGCCTAAACAATAGAATTAAAGGAGACATATTTTATGCCCCTTTTTACAATATGTAATATGTAAAAGTCTCTGGTGTCCCCAGAATGTGTAAGAAGTTTCAGCTCAAAATACCCCACAGATCATTTATTATATCATTTTGAAAATGCCCATTTTGAGTGGAAGCAGAAACACGCTGTTTTTCGTGCCTGTCTCTTTAAATGCAAATGAGCTGCTGCTCCCCGCCCCCTTTTCCAAAATAGAGCTGCACCATTACAGCTAGTACCTGCTAAAAACATCTGTTTTGGTTCTGATTATCATGTTTATCACGCTAAAATAAAGCGTTTTAAACCATATGAGTTTAAACATCTGATATACGGTTTTCTGAGTGCACACAACCGAAGCACACGGACAGAAAGCGGCTGTCACAGCATGTAAGTACGAAACTAAGTTCTCATTCACACACAAGTTTACGAGTTACAAAAACAGTCGGTTATATATGTCTGTGAAGGTAAACAGCTGGAAAATAAATTGCATGTTTATTTTAGATCTGTGTGGCAGCAGCAATATACAGTAAATAAATCAATAAATCCACTGCTGTCTTGTCTCCTTGAGGCTGGGACTGTAATAGTGTTCTGTGCTCGTGCTGTGGCAGCCAAAGACAGAACAATTAGCGGTGTTTTGCTGGAAGCTTTTCGCATGGCCTTAGAGATGGTACACAGTGGTCGCTTGACGAAACTCAAATGACGGCGACTCTGGTGGCAATTTACAGATTAAGGGGCCGGTAAATTATAATGAAGATCCCTGCCACGTAACCAAGGAGCGGAAATCAGACGCGTTGTTTTTCAGAGCTTGCAGAAAAAAGGCTAACCAAACAAAGTTACTGGGTTAAAGGTGTCATATGGTGCGATTTCAAGTTTTCCTTTCTGTTTTTGAGTGTTACAAGCTGATTGTGCATAGCTAAGATCCCTGAAGTTGCAAAGACTAAGTCTCAAACCCAAAGAGATATTCTTTACAAAGTTAAGACTCTGTCACGCCCCCTAAAACGGCTCGTTCTAACACGCCCCCACATATCTACCTCACTATGTGGAAATATTAGCATAATGCCACCCAAATGTGCACGCAAAGAAAGAAGGAGTGGTTTCAGAAACCGCAGTTAGTGATGAAGCAGCCATGTCAGGGAGACGCTGGGTTTCAGTGCGAAAGCAAAAGCACTTAATTTGGCCTTCCAAAAGTAGATGCATATAGAAATCTTTACGATCACTTACAACAGAACAGCAATGCAATTTATGGACGACCGTTTCATGAACCTAAGAGAGGAGGTAATTCTGACTTTGCTATAACAATCTGGCGCTTTTGAATCAGCTACTGTTTTGTTATTAGTTTAATTATTTTCTATTGACTGTTCAAATGCGGAGTTTTGCGCATCGTGTGTGTGTGACAGAGAGAGAGAGAGTGCGAGAGAGAGAGAGAGAGAAGGGGGGGGGTCACATCACAGTGGAGTCAGCTGTCTTAACCGTGGCTTGTGTACTGTACACATACCAGCTTCATCACTGTCTGTCACGTGACTCTGTTCCCCTTTCTGGTTTGGCTTTACATTTATTTTGAAAGATGAAGATCGCGATTATGGTAAAGGGCGTTACATTTCCGACGAGTGCTTGCGATGTTCGGCCAATCACAATGCACTGGGTCAGCTGGCAAATCAGAGCAGACTGCGCTTGTCGGAAGGAGGGACTTTGTAGAAAACTAAGCGTTTGAGAGAGGCGGGGCATAGAGGACCTACAATAATGTACAGTATTTGAAAAATAATGTGTTTTTTGAACATTAAAGCATGTCACCTTTAAAATGAATTTACCTGAGATGACTTCAAGCAACAGCATTAGTTTGAGGCCATTCCTGAAGTCTTCCTCTATGTTCTCAATCTGTGTCCCAGCTTTCCTCAGGTGAGAGTTGCACCAGGCCGTGAACGTCTGGGAAACAAGTACAATATACGTCAACATACAGTTCGCCAACCTTACATGGACACTCTATGTTTATGTCTTACCTGTCATGCACACTAACATGCAAATCCTCTTATACAAGTCCTACAATCATTGACATAGCATATGTATCCTACACTGAATACTCATCAAATGCAGAATCCTTGCACAAAACCACAGTGTTCAGTTACTAAACCAAATGTGTGACAGTAGACCAGATTTAATCTTAAAACTGTTAATTCCTAACAGGTTTGTTGTGATACAATGAATGCCTTTGACACCCCTTTCAGGTCAAAACCTCAATGCATGTGTGACTGCAGAGGACCGTGCCAACAAAAATGAATCTTAGCTGGTGGCTACGCCAAGAGAGGAGGTAGTAGGTAGTTCTTGCTCTTGTCCAAACTCCTGTACTTTATTTCTTCAATGATCTTTGAAAGACATTCTAATTAATCAGATCAGTCAACAAGACAATAGAATAGCACTGGCATTATTAAAAAAAAACAACACACACTTGCACTGAACACATGAGCATCTACACTTGAGTTGAACACTGAGTTCATCCTCCAGAAATAACCTGCACTTAACTACACATACAATAAACAACAAAGCTGGAAACTGCCAGCTGCTGTATAGCATCCTCTGCACCATCCTATGATTGTTCTCCAGAACCACTGTTAAAGTATTTGGCACCTTAAATTCAGGAACATCTTCCCACACATCATCATCTAAATTCCAGAGTGAATAACATTTTGTCCCCTCAGGTTAATGCTATTAGATTATGTGAGCACCAACAGACACTAGTAAGTGTCATTTACTATTGAGCACAAAGGGTTAAGAGTAACTGCTTCAGGCCCTTTACAATACATTTAGAGCCACAGATAAAAAAGCAAATTATAACTCCATATACTGGACTCTTTGCTGCCAGGGTCGAAAATTAACATTCATCAGGCACCAAAAGGAGTGAAAATTGATCAAATAAAATTAAATATAACAAAATAAGAGGAATAATACTAAAATGGTACTTCACATATTTGTGACAGGTGCAGTTTCATAAAGAGATGGAGACTGGCTAATCTCGAGTTACACAATGACCTGTGCTGCTTGCCACAAATATGTTAGTAGCTAGCTGCTACTGTATATATTCCCACTGTCACAGGGATATAGGATATATATATACACAGGTTTTCTCATTTAAAATGAACAAAAAGTTCATTTTGGATTCTGCATACTGCATTAGAATAACAGGCAAATCTAATCTAAATGACAAACGTAATGATCCAGTAATGCTGGGTACCGTTTCTTTTAACAAAATGTGGCTGTACTGCTAATATATCTGTATTAGGTTGCACTCTCAAATCCACCGCTACCCTTTGGCCATTTTTTAGACTCAATGGAGCGTCTTTTTAATCCCTCAAAGCAGGTTCAGTCATTGCTGGGCAGATGAAAGCTTTACTGTGGACTCCAGAGTGCATTCCTGCGAGGTAAGAGTGTAAATTTAGCTCTCTCCGCAGAGTCTGTTTCTGATAAGAGACCTGATGAAGTAGGCTCACACTGAGGAAAGAGATATGAGTGAGAATGCAGTGTATATAATGTGTGTATTGCAATGCTGTGTTGTCTAATCGGACAGGAAAGAATTTCATTCATTCTGGAAAACTTTAGGGTGTGTCTGCACAACATGCCTGCGTGGGGCAATGGTCTAGTCGTGGCCTAATGGTTAGAGAGTAGGACTCATAACCCAAAGGTTGCACCTTCGAGTCTCATAGCGGCAGGGATTGTAGGTTGGGGGAGTGAATGTACAGCGCTCTCTCCCACCTTCAATACCACGACTGCGGTCCCTTGACCCTCAACTGCTCCCCGGGCGCCGCAGCAAAAAAAAAATGGCTGCCCACTGCTCCGGGTGTGTGTTCACGGTGTGTGTGTTCCCTGCTGTGTGTGTGCACTTTGGATGGGTTAAATGCAGAACACTAATTCCTAGTATGGGTCACCATACTTGGCCACATGTCACGTCACTTAGAAGAATAAGAAAGAATTGATTAGAAATCACGGCCAAAAGCCAAGAAATATAAGTCTATGTTTAACATTTGAGCCATAGCTATTTACAAATATCTTTTAAGTTGCTGGTAAGAAAGGATCTGCTAAGTATAAATACAGTAAGTGAGGTTTAGTTTAAGGCCTAAATGAATTCTATTATCACCAAACTAGGCCTGGAGAACCAATCATGTTCTATTAAGCCAACCAGATTTAACAGAGGATCTATATGCAGACCACAGGTCCTGTAGATTAAGTGGAGACTAACTTCCTTCCTAAACTTTTTTTTTTTTTTTTTTTTACTTAAATGGGGCTGCATTTTGTGAATAATATAGAAAGAAAAAAAAAGATCACCAAGGTCATGTAAAATTGTCTCAAATATATGTGGTCCGATATGCAAGTGTAATCACCAAACAGGTCAAATACTCATAAATTGACTAAATTAGTTCTGAAAGTGTTTAATCATGACAATCAATGTACATGTTTTACAGCTCAGAGTGAAACAAGTGTTGCAATTGTGCTACAGCAAGAGAAAGAATGAATCAGTTTAAGTGAAGTTGAGCCTGCAAGATGCATAAAGTTCACTTACGTGGTTCTAGTCTATAATAGGATTGAAGCTGTGGATTGTTTAGATATCCCTTTGTGATGACTCTGACCATTAAAACTCCGTCAAACAAAAATCTATCATACACCAAATGTAGAGTTTGATATGAAATCAGTTATAGTAGGCTACATGTCAGTAAAGCACCTGTCCAATGCAGTTCAGTATATATCTAAAAACACTATTATAGACTACTACACAATAAATAAAGGCGATGTTTATATATATATATATATATATACATACACACACCAAACCACACAAGAATGTCCCTGACCAGGACACCGGAGATTAAGCTACTATAAGGCTTTTGGTGGGGAGCTAAAATTAGTCCTGCATCCAATGTCTAATCCAAGGACGTCATCCTGGTGGAGGCATTCTGTGAAGTCCGCATTCAACAAGTTATACAGCACAGACACTCAGAGCGCGCGCTGCTGCACTTGTTAGTTCGGTACCCGCTGCCTCCATCCTCAGCACGCGATACCCGACAGCCGGGCCAAACAGAAACCCTCCGTGACATGCAGACCACGAGCACCATAACGGGACGGGATTCATTTTCCCCCCCCCCGCAAACCAACTGATGAATCTAAGACTAAATGAACGCTAAGACTTGCTAAAATAAATTAAATAAATAAACGTAGTATTTAAAACGAATTAATATATTAAAGATATATATAGTAAAATAATTATATAATTATGAAAATATATCTAGGAAAAAATATGCGAAAATCACATGAAAATAAATTAAAGTTGAAATTTACACGAAAATTAACTTAAAGTTAATTATATTAATTTAAATAATTATCTGTGAAACATTATATAGTTATAATACATAAGCGCAAACTAAAACAGTTTTTCTTACCTTCCGTTGCTGTTTTTCCCATGCTGGATCCAGTAGTAAATCCCGGTCCCATTCTTCCTCCTGCATCATGTAGTCGTCCGGTTCATATCCATTATCATATGGAACGGAAAGCTCGATCTGATTCATCATTTTCAAGCGTTATATTCTTTTATTTGATGGGTAACTTGTGATATTCTGCTTCTGAGCTTGAGTTTTTGGTGTAAGTGGACTCTTCGGTGACTCAGGTGTCTCTTTCGTTCGTGTTGGTTTCCAGTCTCGCGGCCGCAGTGACAGCAATGAGAGGAGCGGCTGTCAATTAGTACTGATGGGTCACATGACCTCTTCTTTTTCCACCCGCGGGACCCACAACACTCACAATCGTTATTTTAACGTTAATGTAACAGACAAGCAAACTTCTCCATTACATTTAACAAATGCAGTCACACCTTAAAAGCTGCCTAAACTCACAATATTACATAACTCACACAGATAAATCTTTTCAAATGAAAGTAAATAAATCAGTAAAAAAAAACAAAAAAAAAAAAAAAGCTGAGCTTCACTGCATAATTTAATCACTGGTTCTTCCAGAATTGCTTCGATTTTTTTTATTGTGTTGTTAAAAAGTTAATTTTAGGTATAAATAATTTATGCTGTCATTTCAGAGATCAAAGTCACTTTAAATAGTGTTTATAAGGCAGGTTATGTAATAGGGCAGGCACTGGTAATAAACCTGGGGCAAGTTCAAGCTCAAACCAGTGTGCACCGTTTTGCTACGGTTTCCGGTTTGAACGACATGTTTCCTGGAAACGGTGTGCAACGGGGTTTGAGATACGTTTTCTGTTGTTTGGTGGGTGTGTCAAAAATGTCAACCCAATCAGCAAAAACATGTATGTAAACCACGCGGTATTAAATAGAAAGCTTGCACAATGTAATTAACATCCAAATAAAATCACAAGAGCAAGTATATTGTTTGCACATGTTTATTTACATTAAAGGCAAAATAACTGAAATAATAAGAGCACAAGTATAGATCTGGAACTTCTTTAAGTCTGTCTAAATATCATTTAGTAATTACAATGTATTCTGGTCCATATCCTTTCCTTAGGAAGGTGTGCTAAATACTGATTAATGTAACATAAACATACTATACATATTTATAATTGCTACTGTATTATGGAGTGACACTTTAATAAACTTTTCTATACCCCTCTGATTATATAATGGTAAATATTACAATAACATAGCACAACAACAGTGATCAGCAATAACCATAAGCCGAATACTCACAATAAAAATAAAAAGGTCATATAGATCATAACACAGTCTAGGAGGTAAGAAGTGGATTATCCTTCACCTGAAATGTTTGTCTTTTCATCCTGAAATGCGAGGCAAATGTTGGATCACAATAATTAGGAACCACAGTTTCCACAAATCCCTTCATTTGATTGGGATGTTCTCTTTTATTCTGGAGGGCAAGGGCAGTGACTGTACCATCGAGCATATTTTGCAGTATTAAACACGTATTTATACGGATTTCAGATCCGGCTCCAAAAATTCTTCAAAAAGAACACACAGAATAGCCTTCTCAGCTGCCATAGTTGCAACTCTTCGCAGAGAATAGCAGATCAAGCATATTACATTAGAGCAAAACAGTTCTAAACAAATATGTGAGAGGACAACAGGGGATGGACTTTTTTCACTGGAGGAAGTGTTGTTATGAATTATGGACTCGTATTTTGCTGGTTTAAATTTAAAACCTTTTTGAGACGGATTTGTTTCTTACAAACACGCAACATTTATCTTCAGAAGATGTTAACTGATGGACTAGAGTTGTGTGGATTACTTGTGGATTATGTGATGGTTTATCAGCTGTTTGGACTCTTGTTTTGATGGCACCCATTCACTGCAGATGATCTATTTGGTGAGCAAGTGATGTAATGCTTCATCTCTCCAAAACCGTTCTGATGAAGAAACAAACTCATCACTAGGATGATCTGAGGTGAGTAGTTATTTACAGAATTTTCATTTTTGGGTGAAACTATCCCTTTAAATGCAGACAATCTGTGGCAGTAGTTCATGTCAGTTTAGAAATGGGTCATATGAACCATGGTTTATTTTTAGCTGGTGTAATGTGATGAACACAAATTAGGTTGGTAAAATAAGCATTTTTGATGAAGAACTACTCAAAAGCACTCATTGCATTGGTATTGTGATATTGGCATCAAGTCATTGAAAGAGATTTGTTTGATACACTTAGTTATGTCTGTGAAATAATCAGTTCTTAAGGCTCATTCACACCTAAAACGATAGCTTTAATAATAACTTATCATTCATCAACTGGAAAACATCCTTCTGAAAGTGATTCCAGCAATATAATTAAAATAAAACGATAACTATAACCATAAAGTAAAAAAAAAAACTTTATAACTCTAAGAGAATAGTGGCATCCACGCAAAAAAAATATAACAACATAGAGAAACAATATCGTTGGAATCACTTCCAGAACAATTTTTTCCAACTGATGAATGATAAAAGCATTAACAGCTAAACAAAATTGTTCCTACTTTAAAGTGTATGCTGACATCACGTTCACAAAACATTCTATGAGTAAAGCCCACTCTTAAATACGATTAAATATAATGTTATCGTTTATTTATTTCATATTTATCATACTGTTATTCGTAGTCTTCTGTCTCATTCACTCTTTAAAAAATGTCTTGGAATTATTTAATGAACAAAATTAATAATAATAATATAAATTTTCCTTGTGTTGTCCTAATCATAAAAGAATAATAATAATACTAATACAATTATTATTATTATTATTATTTGAGTAGGATAAAACCAAATCCTTCCACTCTAAGATAATACAAGTGAAATATAAATATTTACAATATGTCAAATATTAATGATTGTCCATTTTTCGTGATTTAGTAGTCTTGGTCTTACTTTGTAAAAAATAATATGCGTCTGCTTTCTTTAAAATAATTGTTTTAGAATAATTAATAATAAAATTATAAACACATACAGAAACGCCATATTAGTATATTATGATATTTTTTTGAGTAAGATAAACCCAAATCGTACCTCTAAGAAACACAAGTAAAAAATAGGTACAATATGTAAAGCTGAATTATTTGTCATTTGTTATTCAGTAGGTGCTTTGGTCTTTTACTTTTTAAAAAATAATATGCGTCTGCTTCTTTAAAATAATTTTTAATAATAAATAATAATAATATAAACACCATACCTAAAAGCTTTTTTATTATTATGATTATTATTATTGAGTAAGATAAACCAATCGTATTCTAAGCTGACATATAGTTATATAAATATCTAAATGTACATAGTTATCATTTTCACAATCAAATATTGTCAGAATAAATCATTCGATTACATTAGTACGGCGTCTTATAATTTATTTATTTTATTAATATGTTTTGTAATGCAATGGCAATGACATTCATTAATCCCGTACAACGAGTCAGCAGCCAGCAGGGGGCGTTATTTGACCACAGTGCAGCGCGCGCGGAGAGCTCCCATGGGTTCCGAGCGGATGCTTGAAGTGCTGAACACTTGAGAGGCGAGTCGAGCTCCTCACCATCCCTCTCCACACATCACAGCGAGCAGCCATCCTGAACACAGGACTGCAGCAGCCAAAAGCCCTCACTCCAGAAGCGCATGACAAGCCTAGAATGGATAAAGGGATTCGTTATAATAACTGCAACTGAAGATCTCACCATACATGCTCATTCAGATCCGTTCCAGCGCGCAAAGTTCAGACGCATCTGAAGGAACTTTGGAGAGAGTGGGGGTTTGGAGGACTCATTTGAGACTTTCTGAACTGCTGCAGGAATCGGTTTCATTTCATTTGCATTCTTGTTTGAATCTGTAGGTGATGACTTGTTCGGGATCGTTTGTGCGCAAAGGGAAATGATCAGTCTTGGGCTCTGCCGGGGTTTTACTTCTGACCATGAAAAGCAAATGAGAGCGTTATCCCTTCACTTTTACTGACAGCTCAACGACAGGTAAGTCCTGGATTATTTCATATCATAAATTAGCCTGGGTTTTCTTGTAAAATAAGAAAATGCTTTGGACATCTTGCTACTGTTGAAGCATACAACGTACGTTAGTCCTCGATTTTATATTCATTTTCTAATACATATTTTAAACTGATTGAATTGTTAGAATTTTAGTTCCAAATTTAGAACACACAAAATACATAAATAAAAAAATGATATATAATTTATAAATATAATTACTATTAATATAACACTTAACCAGTAACACTTTATTAAAATAACACTTTATCAGTCATAATTAGGCAATACCTTGAACATAATTGACTGCTGTTCTACCTTTGCTTGATTTAAAGTGTATCAATACTAGATTTACTATGCATTTATGTCATAATTATGAATTATGGGAAACATTGGTTACAAAAAGATGACATAGAGCTGGTATTATGAAGATGAAGATGGTAGTGATCCTACCAGATCTGATGGTGATGTTGATGGATTGGGGGGTGGTGCCCACTAAAGTTGGCCATTGCCTAATATGCTGGAACAGCCAGCCGACTGATGAGAAATCTTCAGTGTTGGTGGGTTTGAAAGGAAAATCAGCTTGTTTGGACTGAATCATTGCTGATTGTTGTTGGGGGTTGCAGATCAATGTCACATTATCTATAATTACCAAACATGTATTTTTATTGTCAGCCAGCATCTGTGCTGTAGGCCACGGTACAAGTGCACCTTTGTGAATGAATTCAACGTCTGTATCTGAAATCTTCAAAAAAGAAGGCCTTATCCGTATAGTTGGAATCCAATGTTTGCGTAAAGTTTCGACTGACATTCCTTAACTCCTTCCCCTAAAAACCAAACAGACATAGCTGTTCACAATCCAATCAATTCCCAATTCCCAAAATTAAGTCCCTCCCCCTCTTCTCTGTGAATATCCGGTTTCACCCGGAAGTACATTACAGAAGTAAAATGCATGTGCATTTCGAACATTGTTTCGTGTTGATTTTAACATCATATCTTCAGATATTGCACCATCTAGTGGTTATTAAAGGCATTATCTATTTATCCTTCTCTGACAATGAATCCCACAATTCAGTGTGTGTAGTTAAGCCGTTGGTTCAAAGTATAAAAGTGGCATCTGACGGAACAGTTGAAAGTAAATCATTTCATAAATTCCATTTTTCCCCTTTCATCTTGAATTGTATTCCTTCTAAGCATTGCAGTTATTAAATATTCACTTGGTTGTCTAAAGCTCATTTACAGTTGCTCTAGATCATCAGAATTCAAAGACTTCTAAGAAATGTTGAGTTTTGAAAAAGTCGTAATTATGATATGATGATTCACGAGTGATTTTGATGTGTGTGATGATTCACGAGTGATTTTGATGTGTGTGATGATTCACGAGTGATTTTGATGCGTGTGATGATTCATTGGAGGGATTTTGTTTGGAAGTAAATGGACATAGTTAGGCACTTTCATATAACTTGAGCTCTTTTCATATCCTGACAAAGACAGGCTTTGCTAGGAAGCTTTTTAGCGCTATTGCAAAGTGGACAGCAAAGGTTGCACGACAGGAGCGTAACTGATGTTTTATGTGTGGATTTTATCATTCACATGCTGCCGACAGAGAATGATGGGAAATTAAGTTTGGTCACAAACACCTGTAGCCTCATAAACCATATAAACAAGTAATATTTTCTGGCATGGTTTTCACTATTTTTCATCAACATTACCCCAAATGCCTACAAATTTAAACTGCATAGTTAACATTTCCAAATTACAACTTAACCCTACTGTGTCATATTAGATATATTCATTTCTGAATTATCAATACGATCAAAACTTCTACCTTCTGATTTATAATTTGTTTATAATTTAGTAAAAGACCTTTCAGTATGTTTTTTTAATGAAGTAAATGCAAGAAACACAATTTTGTATTAATATTTCAAGATGAGCATATACTAAAGTGATGAACATTTACTGAATAATTTTTGATTATCTATACGTCCACACATCTCTCAATTATTATTTTATTGCAATGCATTATATGTTTTGCACAGAGATTTGATCATAAAACTAAGCATTTAAATATCTCACTAAGACATATATAGAGTGACAACGGATATTTATATGCATTTTATGTAAGTAGTCTGCTATACTGTTATAAAAAATATCATTGATTAACATTAAAAGCTATCAAAATGTCATCTTTTTGATAAAAAACACCTGCACTGCATATTTTTGCTCACTTTGGGGCTCTAAGTAAAACTGAAGTGTTTTTCCCCCTCAAGTGTGAGCTCCATAATCTCACTGCATATTAATTTTTCATTTTAGTTCACTCAAAAATGAAAATTCGGTCATCATTTACTCACCGTCGTGTCATTCCAAACCTGTATGGTTTTACTTCTTCTACAAATCAATGAAAGTCAATGAGGTCCAAAACAACCCTTTAAGAGCTGTCGTCAAATTAACAATGCTATCTGTTCAATTAGGCGAGCAGGCTGCCTTTGGTTCGAGAACAACCTATGTATTAGTAATCAAGACCGATAGCACACTCACTTATAGCCTGTAATGAATCCTAAGTGTAAAAATGAACAAGTATAAGAAGTACAGCAGCTGAAATGAAAGAGAACACCCCGGCTTATCTTGTCAGCAGGGTCGGCCCTGACTTCACCAACTCACACATAACTTCTCCTCCTTTTACATCCCCCTCCTTTGTCTCCATCCTTTTCATCTGCCCTTCATCTTGCTTTTGGCGTCTCATGTGCGGTCAGCTGTTTTTTGCAATTAGCGCTATCATCGCATTTCATCCAGCAGAACAGTGGCTGTAATAACCTTACGGCTTTTGTTGCATGCTGATACTATTCGTCCTTGATTAATTGCGCTCCCGGGAGAGCGGCTGGAGAGCCGCCGTAGATCTTCCCTTTCACGCCCCATGACAAGTGACCCATTACTGTGCTTTATAGATCGCCGTCAGCAGCCTTTGAAAACGCCTGTGGGCCTGTTGGGCGATGATTTTATTGTGCCGTGTTATTTGTGGGAATTGCTGACTGACGGACCAAAGGGCAGCTGCGGATTTTTTGGGGGTTTGTTTCACTGAAATGCGGCGCTGCTCTGTCAATGTGTCTGCTGGGCAACTTAAATTGGTTATGCTCTCCGGGTCACGCAAACAAAGGTCACAGCATCGCAATCTGTCTCATGTGGCAGAGCATCATTTGACAGTCTGATGACAGATCACAGTGCATTACTGAAACAGACGCTCGGTTTCACCCACATATTGGCATTTCAGATCATTTTCTGCAGCACCACGGAAAGATTTTGTTATTTTTCTTAAAGGAATAGTTCACCCATAAATTCAAATTCAAAAATTCATTATTTACCCAACATGCAAATCTGTATGAACTCATGTGAAGAGCTTGTGCAGAATGTCCCCACATGGAAATGTATTATATCATGAAGAGTCATATTGCCATATGTTACCTATAAGGCGATATGTAAAATCCCCATAGTAAAATTTTTATGTTTATAATATCTATATGATGATTTTTTTATAGTATTATATGTAGCAACCATGTGTCAACTATATATATTTTATTTATATAGGCAAGTTTCTTAAAACAACATATACAAAAATCTGTGTTTATGTTTTTGAAATGAAAAAAAACATCTTTTATATGTCATATCAACTTGTATTGATGGATTTTAAGATGAATGACATATATAATCAAAAACGTATTACACATACATATTTGTGGTGCTAGATATATATATATATATATATTAGTGCTGTCAAACGATTAATCACGATTAATCGCATCCAAAATAAAAGGTTTTGTTAACATAATATATGTGTGTGTACCATGCATATATATTATGTGTATATAAACACAAACACATGCATTTAAAGAGTTAAGAACAATATGTTATGTTTATATATTAAATATATTTATATAAAATATATGAATATATAAATGTATAAACATGTAAATATTTTCAAAATATATACTGTATGTGTGTGTATTTATATATACATAATAAATATACACAGTACACATACGTATATAATGTAAACAAAAACTTATTTTGGATGCGATTAATCGCGATTAATCGTTTGACAGCACTAGTTAATATATGAAATTGTTACAGTTTCTAATTGGTTTCATATGACTATTTAATATGTGGCAGTTTAATATGTTTTTAATATGTACATATATTACATTTGCATATAAAAATGATTGCAGGATTACAATAATAAGTAATAATGTTTCAGCCATTCATGCTTGACTTAAAAGTTTAGTTAACTTTAGTTTAGTTAAGTTGGATATTTAAGTTATCTCAAACAAAGTTTAAGCTGCTATAACTAATTACAGTATATGGGTCTTAGCTGCTTATTTCCATATATTTTCACTCAGAAATAACTACCAAGAAACTGGATTAAATGTAACATTTTTGCATAGAAAGACTGAAGTAGTGTTTTCTTATAAAACATACTCCTATAATCATTGAATCTTATAATCTCCTGAAGCTATATGTTGATGCAAATACCAACATTTAAGCTATTATTCACTGCAATCTTTTCCAGATCTCATTCAGTCCTGCATACATGCATTTCTAAACATCAAGACATGTCATTCTAAAACTCTTGCTCTTGACAAGATCCTTCCTCCTGCACAGAGCAATGTTTTTTTTCCTCTAATTTTACACTGAAAATGACACCATTTTAATCAAGAGTGCTTTTGCAAGCGGTTCACCTGACAAGATAGTGAAAGCCAGTTAGATATGAACAGATATTTCTCATTTGTAGCCGTGGTCAAGCTCAGGTACTATCCGTTTGAGAGTGTGTGACCTTCTGATCTGTGGGATATAGATAGATGGCGGTCTGGCACGTAGGAGGAGCTCTCAGACTTCCTCTTGAAGGCAGGTCAATGCAGCAATCGTTAGAGGTAATAGGATGACAAGATACTTTTTTACAGACGTTTGCGGTAGCAATTATACAGGACTTAACATTTGCTTTTAAGGTCAGGAACATTAGAACAAGACTAATGGATCGGTGAACTACACATGAAGCATATCTTTAGCACATTTCGTTTTTGTCTGCAAGTATAGGCCCTAAATATGTGTAAGAAGCAGGTGCATGAATCACTTCTGCTATTGCACAATGATTTCAGGAAAAGAAGTTTCTGGTAAGCAGGTGGGGTACTAGCAGCCTTTTTGTTTTCTACGTCAGTGGTTCTCAAGTGGCGTAGAAATGAGTCTCTTCTGCAGGCAAAAAAAACAATTCTAAATGCAAATTTCAACAAGTTAAAGTTAAAACAGTTATATTACACAGTTATTAACAGCTATATAAAATAATATGACAAAATATACTGTATATAAAATGACAAAACAAAATAAATATATAATATAATATAGTAAAAAATAATATAATAAAGTATATATTAATTGGCATATATATTATTTTTTATAATGCATATATAACATTGTGTGTGCTTTTTCATTGGACACAACAAATTATCATCACCACACACAACACGTGTGTGTGGGTGGGTGTGTGTTGCATATATAATAAATACACTAGTAGTATGGATTATTACAATATATATATATATATTATAATATATATATATATATACACAAAACAATGTTTGTTACAAAAACACATACTATATATATAACAGTTAAGACAATATTAATATAGATTTTGTGTACATTTGAAATAGATAAAGTAATTGTCTCAAATTTGTTCAAATACTATCTTTCGCAATATACAACAAACTGTTTGGAAAAGGAATATAGTAAGTAATAGTTAAGTAATAAAGTGATATATTATATGTGCACTATAAATAAATAAAAATTTACTAAATTGAATATATTATATACATATTGTATATAATATAATTAAATAATAATTATATTTATATTATATTTTATATTTATATTTAATAATTAACTCTTATCGATCGATTTGATCTAAATATAGATATAAACCATATGTTTCGGGGAAAAGTTATGCACTTTAAGAAAAATAAAAATTTTTTATGATAATGACATTTATTTTGATATTTATAAACAATATTTAAAATGTGTCAGTGATTTAAATAAGCTTTAGCTAATAAACTAAAGATATTCACACACACACCACACACACACACACACACACACACACACAACACACACACCCAACACGACACACACACACTATCTATCTATTTCTTTTTTTTTTTTTTTTTTTTAATCTTTATATATCTATCTATCTATCATCTATCTATCTATCTATCATCTACCTATCATCTAACTATATCTATCTATCTATCTATATATATATAGTTGTTATATAAAACCAGTTGAGAGCCACTGCTCTGCATCTCTCATAACATTCCAACTTATACTTCTAGCCACGCCGACCAATCATAGATCATCACTCGGGCAGATTTGGTTTGGAGGGAGGGGTGTTTAAGATCACTATACATGCATGAGATGGCAGGTGATTTATTGCGGAGGCGAGGCAGAGGTGCGAGAGGCCCGTCCAGCCTGTTTTGTTTCCTGAGGAACAGAGCGCTCTAGTCGTGTCCTCGGCCTTTAGCCTGTCGAATTCCAGTGGCTGTAATTTGGAGATATTGCTTTGCATGCTTGCGAGAGGGAACTGCAACCGATGCGAGATGGATTTGCCATTGTCTTCCTGCCTCAGAAATGAGGCTCTGCTCGGTGCAATCACACCGTTGCTGTGTCAAATTAAAATCATGCAGCCAGTCTGGCCTCTGTTAGCAAGAAACAGATGAAACACAGGCAAACACTCTGGAACTATGAGGTTTTCAGTCAAAAGACCAATGTTTTATACGTTACTGTTTACATTTCCTGAATTGTTTAGTGTCTCATAAATGTTTCACTCTCTAAATTTAGCTGGAAAGCCTATAATAGTTTGTTTAATAGCAGATTCCATTGTGACAACTTACCCCATGCAGTGTGACAACATGCCCAAAGCCTTTTTTTTAGCAACAACTAGCCCCAATCTTCCTATTTACCATCTTCGCTTAATTTGTTTTCATTCATTTTAGCGCATCCACCTGGTTTTTACATTCTTACAGAGCTAGCATGGATAATGAAGCAGCGTTGGGGATTTTTCCTCCTTCGAATCCTAATCTTTGGGCTTGTAATTAAAAGTACTAAAGCAGTCTCAAAACAGCATGCTTGAATTACCAATTCAGAGCCGCTACAGAGCATTGAATCTGCAAATATAGCAGCTACAGCACACATTGAGATGAATGTCACACTCTACGTAATGTGTCCAAAGTTCAGTTGCGTAGCCAATTGAGAAAGCTGTGATGGCTCATAGGAGCCGCGGCTTATCTCACTGTGTGTTTGTGTGCAAGGACAATGACAAAGCCTCAACAAAACAACAACAAACAGTCAAGTATTAGCACAGATAGAGAGGTAGAGAAGAAGATTCCTAATGTAGGTGGTCACAGAGTTATATACATTAATACTTTTATACAAGGATGCATTAAATTGAGCAAAAGTGACAGTAAAGACGTTTATACAGTTTCACAAAAGATTTCTATTTCAAATAAATGCTGTTCTTTTTAACTTTTAATTCATCAAAGAATCCTGAACAAATGCATCACGGTTTCCACAACAATATTAAGCAGTGCAACTTTTTTCAACATTATAAGAAGAAATATTAGAATGATTTCTGAAGGATCATGTGACACTGAAGACTGCTGAAATTTAGCATATTTTGTCTATAAAACAATATATTTTATTTTTTAAATACATTGAAATAGAAAATGTTATTAATATTTCAGTAAATAGTTTTTACTCTATTTTTAATTTATAATAATGCAGCCTTGGTGAGCATAAAATAATTATTTCAAAAACAATACAACATTTTGGAACAGTATGTAGTTTCATTAATTTCATCATATATGTATGTTTAAGGACAACAAAGGCTATAGTGCTAAGCAGATTAACATGCATATTTCCAAAAATAAATATTTATATATTTATAAAGGGTATTAATCTTTGTATTTATATTACGAGTATAATTTAAAAATTTTCTTTCTAAAGAATTGTAATTAATCTCGTGATTTTGTACTTTGTACAGTATTTAGAAAACAAATTGAAACGGTAGTTTGTTAAAAAAACAAACAAAATCGTGTTAAACTTAAATCACTTATCATATTTTTCTGCAAGCACCCCTTGTGTTGAAACACTAATCCTAATCTAACCCTAATTTAAATAAATGTTACTGAAAATGCTATTAAAATGCAATTAATCCCAGAATTATTAAACTTAAAATTTAAAAATGATAAATTAATGTTAACTCTAGGAATAAAAACTGATTGTAATAGTACTTATTTTGCTTCCTTTCATTTCTATACCTATATTGTGAAATTAAAGGTGGTTTAATACTTTTTTCTCTGTTAAAATATTTTCTCCTATTCCAGTTTAATATGCAGAGACTATAAGTAAACTATTCATAGATTGATTCTCCTGAAAAGTCTGATGCTTTCGCAACATTATACCGTTTGCAGCCAGACATCCGCTGATCCAATAATGTGAGTCTGGGGGCAGGGCTTTTTGTTTTTCCAACCAATGACAAGCAGGTAGAATGATCTAGAAACCTGTTTGAAAACAGTCATTATTTTGACTCCAGTGGTGCAGAAGTTACTTCACCTTTCAACTGTTTTAAGCAGAAACATCCACAAAACTGAATTTTATTGTTCATACATACAGAGCTAGTTGGATATCATTACGCTAAACTCTCATCACCTTGATTATGCAACAGCGTAACCTTGCGGATATTTTGCAAGCGATTATTCCCTGTGCCGATGTGCTCTTTGTCGAATGCAGCTCTGTGTGTGATTGGATTTAGCAGAGAGCAGGGTGGCTTTCTGAGCGCAGAGAATGTGAGTGGGCATCCTGGAAGCTTCTGTGCCGCCACATAATGCTTGACTGATGTGAAGAGTGAGAGACAAAGAGAGAGAAAGAACGAGTTACTGAAAGAAACAGAGGGAGGGAGGGAAGGAGAGGGAAGGGATAAAGGGATGGAGAAAGAAAGGGGGATACAAAAATAAGAGAGGGATGAGGAAGACGGGCGAAAGAGGCCGCATGTTTTATAGATGCCATTTAAAAGAGCGTGCTGGAGTGGAGGCAGACTGCAATGAACTGTAACCGCGACAAAACACCAAGACAATAAACAAACAAATTGGTTGCCTAGGTGTCGTCAGTGTGCCATCGCCGCCTCCCACCAGAGCGAGAACATCCCCTCATCCTGCGCGGTGTGTTCCTTTGAGATTAAAACAGGAAATACATCTCTCGCAGACTCATTCTTTCTCTCTTGGCCACCGGGTCTGGACTGGGCTCATTTTTTCTTCTCTATCTCTCTCTCTCTACCAACTTATGTCCCCAAAGGAAAATGTTATTGCTCAGCGGTTGTTTTTTCATGGCTCATGAGATCTCAGTTATGTTTCATTCAAGTTTGAACTTGGTCTCAAATGTTTCCTCTTAAATTCCAATTGTTGCTGAAAACCTATTCAGTATATACATTTATTTGTTCAAAAATACAGTAAAAATATTGTGAAATATTATTACAATTTAAAATACTATATTTTAAAATGTAATTTATTCCTGTTATCAAAGCTACATTTTCAGCATCATTACTCAAGTCTCCAGTGTCACATGATCCTTCAGAAATCATTCTAATATTTTTTTTTACAGTACTGATTCGACTTTTAATTTATCCATTTCTTTTGGCAGAATTGTAACATGTTTTTCTGGATTCGTTCATGAATAACAAAGTTCAAAAGAACAGCATTTAGCATTAAAATAAATGTTTTCATGACATTGCAAAGTCATTTTAAAAAACACACACCCACACACACACACACACACACACACGCAGGTTTGTTTTTATGGTTTATGGGGACTCTCCATAGGCGTAATGGTTTTACGCCAACCAACCCTACCCCTAAACCTACCCCACACAGGAAACTTTCTGCATTTTTAGATTTCAAAAAAACTCATTCTGAATTATAAGCCTTTTGAATTACGGGGACACTGAAAATGTCCTCATAAATCACTTTTTCGTTGTAATACCTATGTCATACCCATGTCATTATACAAATTAGTTTCCTCAAAACCCACCACTAAAACAGGCACACCACACACGACACACACCACACACACACACACACACACAACCAACATTACACATATCTATCATCTATCTATTATCTATCTATCTATCTATCTATATAGTTATATAGTTGTTATATAAAACAAGTTGAGAGCCACTGCTCTGCATCTCTCATAACATTCCAACTTATACTTTATATGTTTATAAACATATACTTTATACAATATGTTTTTTCAGGATTCTTTTATAAATAAAAAATTATAAAACAGCATTTATTCAAAATAGAAATATTTTCTAACAATATAAAGTCATTTTAAATGCAATCAATGACCGCATCGTTGCTGGGTAAAAGTATTAATTTCTTAAAAAAATTATGACCTCACACTTTTGAACAGTATTATACTGTATTAAATTGATTAATTTAGCATTAAAAGAAATGTTTTCATTACATTGCAAAGTCATTTAAAAAAATGCAAAATCAATTTAACGCATCGTTGCTGGGTAAAAGTATTAATTTCTTTAAAAAATGATGACCTCACACTTTTGAACAGTATTATACTGTATTATATGGATTTTTTTTCCTAAGTAAAGACCCCAGTAAACTCATTTGTAATGCAGCATATTAAAATTAATAATTCTACATTTGATCTCCATCTAACCTTTTAAAAATATTGAGATATTAAAAAGTTTAAATGTAGGAATTTTGTTTTCATATGTGCTTATGTCTCCAAAGGGAATTTTTATTGCTCAGAAGAAGCTTTTCTCAGATGTTTTGGTAACACTTTAGTAAAGTGTAGCGAATCAGCTCATGGGGAAATATGAATAATTAACCATAACTAGTTATAATTAACTATTCATATTTTAGATCCACTGTAGATATTTAGCTGACCACTCAGGGTCAAACGTCTTGTCAATTCTAAGAACGTTAAATTCCCGGTTAAGGGAAATAACTTTCTTACTATACAACTCTACACAAAGCCTGTAGCATAAATATGCATGATTAAGGGACTCCAGTTATGAGCAAACAATGAACACGTCATAGATACAAGTAAGGTTTTATTAACTACATAAACACTTAAACTAGTCTAACATACTACATAAACACATTAAGCCGGTCTAACATACACATACACACACACACACACATACAGTTGGTATAGGAAAGGGTTAAAGTTTAACTCAGCATAGAAAGAGGCATAAAGAATGGATTTTATGGAACACTTTGCATGTATATTCAACAGATCAAAGCCTTCAGGGATAAGTCAGATTCTGAGTTCAAACACACCTATGTAAAAAGGTGCAAATGATACCTAAAATGTATCAATTAATAAGACTAAGTTAGATACTTAGCGAGTCTCGGCGGTCTGAAAGAGATTCCTGATGCAAATCTTAAAGCTTCCCGTAGATCTTTGCTGAATTCGGGTCGATGAAAAGAACCAGTTTGAGTCAGTGTCACTTGATGAATGGAAAGGACTAGGCCGAAGAAAGGCCTGGCACAAATGCTTTGGTATCCTGAAGCGTTTTCTCACATCTTCATCTTTGCTTCTGACCGAACCACCGACTGGGGCGGGTCACATGAAGTGTGGCCTTTAAAGTCGGAGAAGATCCCCGCCTCTCAAGATGGCTTATCCAATGAGAAAAGCCGGAATCACAAGTGGGCGTTTTGAGATCCTGTGGAGTTTATGGCTATTGGTGTGGAAACATGGTACGTAGTATCTGGAACTTGATTGAAATAATCAAAAAAAAAGGTTCTCAGGGCACGAATATATTGCATACGTACCAACAAATAATATACATTCATGTTTAGATCATCAGAAGGCGAATTCAAAGATACTAAACAAGCTATATGTAAGGTTATATGAATGAGTGGTTTATCGTAAGCATGAATAAAAATAGTCTATAATACAACAGATTAATACAAAACAGCAATAATACACACAATGGCCTGAAGAAAATGTGTTCATTCAAAGAAAAGGTTTTCCTATGAATTAATTAGTAGAACAGTCCATTTCTCCTGTGCATTTGTACCCCTTGTTTCTGGAGAAAGCAGAATGAGAGCCGGCTCGCATTCCACAAGGTTGTAAATGTATCGGGTTACCATGAAACCAGGGTCTTGTTCGGCGTCCTGGGTGTTACAAAGTATTTGTGAAATCAAGCTAACAAAATATATATTGTGTGTTGGAGTGGTCCAGACGCTACAAATTCCCCCTTTCGAACGTTGTTGTCCATAGAATAGACAACAACGA
Organism: Sinocyclocheilus anophthalmus; assembly: GCA_018155175.1. Taxonomy (NCBI): domain Eukaryota; kingdom Metazoa; phylum Chordata; class Actinopteri; order Cypriniformes; family Cyprinidae; genus Sinocyclocheilus; species Sinocyclocheilus anophthalmus. The sequence goes on along the minus strand of JADLZN010003291.1, from coordinate 12,235 downwards.
GCGATGTCAAGGTGCAGAACAATCGAACACACACCTGCCACTCACGGCTGGGAGCCAGTGGTGGCTTTTTGGCTGTTGGTGCCGTGGTGGATGCTGTCAGGTGGTGTGCTGTGGTGATGTAGGCTGTAGCAAGGTGAGGGTCCTCAAGCTTGTGCAGCAGGTGTCAAGGCTGTGTCACCCGTCATCCTGAAGTGAGTTAGTCCGGGTAGGATGTTTCTTTGTTGATGTTGTTAGCCAGTAGGCTATCTGTGGTACCTGTGATGTGGGACAGCCGGGTTAGACTCGCACTGGTGAGAGTGCAGGTGGTTCCAGGTATTGCAGGTAATTGTTATGGAGATTTTGTAGTGTGCAGAGAGTTTCAGACTGACCTAGTGATGATGGCAGGAGAGCAGCAGGTGGTTGTTAGCTCTCTGTTCTGCCCGAACGTCACTAGAAATCTGATGTTTGCGGTGTCGCTTGGCTCTTGTGGCGGCACCGACTTGAGCTTGCCTGAGTTGTGTTGGTAGAGCTTTCGCTGTTGGGCATATGGGCCCGTTGCTCAATCCAACGTTGTCTAGCTGCTTCTAGGGGTGTCCGGTTTCAAGGGATGCTCCTCCCTTGGAGGGGCCTGATGCTGTGTTGCAGCAGGCAAGGAGTCAGAGGTTTGTCCTTCTCAATACTCCTTAGTTGAGTTTTGTTCAAGGAGCTCTTTTGCGAGTGTCAGCAGCTCCTGTAACCCAGAAGTAGGCGTGTCCAGCTGTCCTTGTGTAGCCTCCGTTGTGTGGAGGAGGATGTTGTGGTGGACTGCTGTTGGACATACCGTGGTGTATGCAGGATGAGGATGCCTTTTCCCAGTGGTTGGTTTGGAACCTGGGTCTGTTGCCATGGTGAGGGCTCTGTCCTCTTCTGGCTAGGGGCATTCTGTAGAAGGGTTTTGCATTGTGGAAATGCTGGATGCCTTCTGGTGCCCGCTTTGGATTCAGAGTTGTGAAGTTCAGACTCAGTGGGTTTTGACAAACACCTTTAGTGGAAGCCTTGTGCTTGTTAAAGGCCTTCTGTGTCAGGTTACGCAGCTGTTGATTAGGCATTGTGCGGCAGGCCCTAATGCCTAGATGACTTCTTGCAGCTGGTGTCCTCCGCCATCCCAGGGTAATCGTGAGCTTGGAGTAAGTTTGTCAAAGTCTGTGGTAGTAAGCATGGGGAGTTACACGCCGGCCCTGCTTGGTGTCTGGGGCAGCGATCAGTCCGTGCTCAGACTCTGGGTCTGAGAGTATTTAGGTTGCCAGATGTGTTGTCTCTGGCCAGCTCGTTGGGGTCTGTGGGGTCACACGGTGTGTGTGTCTGCAGTGATCCTCTGGAAAAGTCCCTGCCCCACCCCCTTGTGGCTGCTGGTTGGTGACGTGTGAACAGTGGCTCTCGCCCCCCCCTCGCAGGTTCAGACTCTTGGCTGAGGGGGTGGGCCTGCTGGCCAGGGGAAGTTCTGTTTCGTGTTTTCCCTATCTGTTCGCCTTGTGGTCTGCAAGCATATTTCAGTTAATTTGTGACACTGAATTCACCTCGTTGCGTTGCTTCGTTTCGCCTGAAAATTTTTTTTTTTTTGCAGCTGCAGAGGTTTTCAGGGAGCTGACTTGTGAAGTGTCAAGCAGAAGGCTTTGGCTCCCTTTCCCCCCTTTCGTAGCTGTGCACAGGCGTGGAGGGCTTGCACTGCTGGCGAGCGATGTTCAGCCGGCTGTCTTTTGCTTAAGTCTATGCGCAGTCGGTAGGACTGTTTAAATTCTTTCTGAACCAAGTCAAGCTCCTCTCTAATTGCTGAGTCAGGGTTTGGGACTCAGCTCTGGATGAATGCAGCTGGCCTTGTAAGGCCTTAGCTGTGGTGTCTCTCTCATTTAGTTCCAAATATGTTATTTTTAATAGTGACTTTGTGTGAAACAGTTCTCCTTTCAAGTCCTGTCTGATGGCTTTTTCCAGCGGCGCCTGGTGTTTAGCAGCTGTTAGAGCCTCTATGAAGACTGGTGATTTCCTTCTGTCGCACCATTCTGTGGGGTTCTTTGCATCCATTCTGTGCTTTCTCTCGTTGAGCAGGTGTCAGTTCTCTGTAGAATTCTGTGACTTGCAGTGTCAGCTCGTATACCTCCTGTCTGAGGCCCTTGAGGGTGTGGGCCGAGGAGAGGATGATGATGGTCAAGTGTTCGCTTATGTCGCAGACTCGCTGTTCCTTTCTTTGCCATGGCAAGTCGTTGGCTGCTTTGAGCTGAATGAAGTCCATTACAGTGCTCTACTGAGTGTCCAGGTGGTACTGGTGAGCTGCCAGGGCTGGATGTCTGTGGAATGTCTGCGACATACTGGCACACTTGTGGGAACACCAGAGAGAGAGAGACACAAGGCAAATGCAGGTACGTACAGAGGTGTTAAACTATCTCTAAGGGGAACGGCTGTGTAGGCCGTGTAAGGTATGACTAGCTGGTGGGAGGCAGCTAGTGAGGTAGGGTGCTATGTTTTTGTGTTCGTGAACACAAAGGGAGAGTTTGAGTAACTTTGTTGAGGGGCAGTAAGCAGGGGTCAGCTGATGACCGGGCTATACTACTGATGGTTCAAGGGTTTGGTCACTATGACGAAAATGAAATAAAATAAGATGAACTCAAAAAAACAAAAACAAAAAAAAAAAAACCACATTTTTACCTATTTAGTTTTTTTCTAAGAGATATGGCTAAGAAGGTTTAACTTGTGTGTGATGCTGCAATAGACTTCATAACCCTAGGGTTAGGCTGTTAGCTAAACTAGCAGGGACCCACCAAATACCTCGTCAAAAGAAAAAGAAACAGTGGGAATTGTTTCTAGTTTTATGTTAGCCTACATTGTGTTGCAATGGTAGCTGCCCTTCAACGTATTAGGCCTGGCACTTAGGCGTGAGGAGAAGTAGAGAGGAAACAGGTGATTATGCTACTAATAACCTGTATAAATCGTTAAGGAAACGACAGTTGCTAGAAATACTGTAATCCTATACAAAAAGCGAATATGGAGATGGTGAAATAACTAAAATAAGGTAAAAGTAAAACACAACAAACAAAAAAAATAAAATAAATAAATTAAAAAAGGGGTACTAATGAGCGTTAGAGAAATTAAAAAGGGGAAAGAAATAAAACAAAACTAAAAAAAGAAAATAAAACATGGAATAAATAAAAAATAAATAAAATTGATTTAATTAAATCTCAAATTTAATATAAATCAATTTAGCTGAATTGGTACATTTGTGTTAAACAAATGTAAATAAATGCAATAAAGTTAAAGAGAGGTAGAATAAAGTCAAATCAAAAATAAACAATAACACAAGTAAAGCCCAGTATGTGGGTGGGTCCCACAGGACCTGTGATGGCATCAACAGGAAGTGACACCAGGAGTGACGGAGTGAGAGAGGGAGAGAGAGGTGTGGTTAGAAGTTACACTTTACACGCCTACCTAAGCGTTAGTCAGATGCTAACAGCTAGCAGTTGAGGTAAAGGGCTTAGCTTAAGAGTAAGCGTTAGTTACACGCAATTCTTTGTCGACACACAGGTCTGTGAAGTGAATGCAGTTGTCAGATTAACCGGAAGAGTCTGATCACACTTCCGGGGTCACGTGTTGCTAAGAGACCAATGCAAGCTCACAACAGGTGCAGTGGAGCAGACTTGCACTGCTGTGAGCATGCATAGGAAACTCATGCATGTCCCATACAAATTCATTCATTACTCAAAAAAGCACATTCACTTCACAGGCAATGGTGGATTCGTAGATAGCTACGCTAGAATAACACCATTAATTTTACGTAAAATGTTTCAAATGAGCGAGTCAAAATGAAATACAATGATACGTAACACATAATAAGGCCTTAAATTAATGAAATGAGGAGTATCGCTCAGATCACCTACACAGTGCTGAAAAGGGGATTTCTTCGCCCAAGATCAGACGATTCATTCTGGTACCATTTATATGAGCTGCTAATCTGAAATTCCGTTGTCAGAAAAGACCTATGCTCCACTAACAACAGAAATTAGGATTTCTTCCCTAAAATCAGGTTAGTTTCTTATCGTACGATGTAAAAACATTATAGCACTGAAACTTTCTAATACCTGTAGGAAGGCACCTCCAAGCTATAGTTTTATCTGATTATATTCAGAACCTGGTGCGAGCATGTATAAGAGTTACGTAAATGTTTCACATGAGTGGGTCGATATGAATACAATGATACAAAACACATAATAAGGCCTTAAATCAGTGAAATGAGGAGCATCGCTCAGATCACCTAAACAGTACTGAAAAAGGGGATTTCTTCACCCAAAATCATACTGATGTATTCTGGTACCATTTATATGAGCTGATAATCCCGAGATTTCGTCGTCAGAAAATATACTTATGCTCCACTAACAACAGAGATTAGGATTTCATCGCTAAAGTCAGGTTAGTTTCTTATCGTACTATTTAAACACATTATAGCACTGAAAAATTCTTACTGCTTGTAGGAAGGCGCATTCAAACTATAATTTTATCTGGTTTTGATCAGGAACTGGTATGCGCATGGAGAAGAAGTTACTAACTTATGAGACAGACACATAAGATTGATTACTGGGTCTGCTTGCAAGCAATGTTTAAAACGACTCCACCGTTCTAAATTACTGCTCGTACTGCCTAAAGTAGGAAACTATTGTTTCCCCAGCAATGTGAATGCCGGGATTTTCCTGGCTAGCTTGTCAAAATTTCTGGGGGTCACATCATGCGCTGCTGAGGGGATGCTTGGAAGTATTACAGTTCTGTTCTGTCAGTAGTTAAGCAGAAAGTGTTGGCTCTCCCATTCGTAGCTTGTTGCATATGAGGGAGTTTGCACGGCTGAATGAGGATGCGGGAGTAGGGTGTTTCTCCCACTGTGTTTCCTTTTGCAGCCTATAAGAGTACCTGAGTTCTCTTTAGACCATGTCAAGTTTGTCTTGAGTGTAGTTCAGCTGCTGGATCAGAGTCTCAAATCTGGCAACTTTGTCTAAGAGCTCAGAACTTGCTGCTTTAATAGTAATTTTGTGTAGGAAAGTTTCCTTTCCATGTTCTTTCTGGCTACATTTTCCAGGTGCTCTTGCTGTTCAGCAACTGTCAGAGCCTTTTTAAATCTATTGATTTACTCCTGTAACTCCATTTTGCTGGGGTCCTTGTGGGCTACCGCTGTGATCTGTTGCTTGAGATCATTTACCTCCTGTTTCAGACCCATGAGGTTGTGGGCCAGGAAGATGATGACCTTGGCGAGCTTTTTGTAGCCACAACTCTCGCCCGAGTCCTGAGTCTGAGGCACACCCCTCTCCGCGTCCAGCCGCTCTCGGCTCAGTAGGTGGTCGTCGGCCCTGGGTAAGGGGGTGTTCCTCACGACGCCTGGCCAGCCCTCTCTGATCTGCATTCTGGGCAGTTAGTCTGAGAATCTGCACCGTTTTGACACACTGGTGATGAGAGTAAGGGCTAGAGACTACTACAAAATCAAAACAGAGTGTGAATGCTAAAATAGTTTTGGGTCAACATATGTTTTGCTGAAAAGGGGAGGAAACAGGACTTCAGTCATCACATTTTACTGGAGGCAGGACAGAGGTATGACTGATTTGTTTAGTAATCCATGGAATTCACTGTGTTAAAGACATCCTCCTGGATTCTGGCAATTAGTTATTTTCTGCCTGTGTGTTTTATTTAGCATTAATTTAGAATATGTCATATTTTATAGGTATTAGTACATACCCACACAGAGACGTGGCCATAGCTGACTAAACAGAGAACTGTTTTCAAATAAAGGTAATTACTACAGCCTGACCCTAACTCCAATAAGAACGTGCAAGATAAAATATTTTAATAATTGACTTGTCAGTGTGTCACCTGAATGAATCAGTCTCAAACCTGTATAATTAGACTGAATTAGCTTCATGTTCCATTATGTTTCTTGGAGAGCGTTCACATGCTGCATGCTCTTGTGTTCATAAGCTGTTTGATGGAGCAGAAAAGAAAAAGTCTCTTTTATTTTAAGATGTGATTTTAAAAGATGAATTATTTTCTAATTTGACTGCTATCATGCTGCGAGACACTAAATAAATAAATAAATAAAAACAGCCAGATATGTCCATATACTACGCATGTGCACATATATAAGGTAACTAACATATATGCAACAAATAAATTGGTTAAGTATTATAACCTTAAAATGCACAGTCATTGTCCACAGAGCCCTATTGATTGTGCAAAGAAAAGGCAATACCATTTATTCGGTTTTATGTAAAGAATTGAGAATTGGTAACAAAAAGTAGTGGTTTGAAGGGCAAGGTTGTATCTCTATAGTCAATAAAAAATATAAAAAATAAGGTTAAGCAAACATTCGAGCGGACAAAATATAACCGAATAACACAAACTTAACCCTGCCTCTGTTAAAAATTGGTAGGAAAAACAAAACGTTTTTTTTTATGAACAACTTTAACATTTGTTTAATCTTACCCAAAGGTAATTACTGGAATTATCAGATCTTTGAATACTGTTTATGGCGTGTATTTTGCCAATATTCATTACACTTTGAATATGGCCATTACAGTACAAGGGCATCCTCGAAAGGCTGCTTGTGTTTTTTGTTTTGTCTTCTTATTTCTGTAAAACCATTTATATTTATTTATTTATTATTTATTTATTCATTTATTTTATGTAAAGTATCACATGTTAGAAAAACACACACACACACATAAGTACATCAACAAACTGGTGGATGGCACACAAAAATTAGTATTGATTAAACAGTACTCTGAGATTTAAAGTGGAATGAGCAATATGTGCCATCTTCTCCAATTCTAGATAGGCACACATCAGGGACAGCTGCAGAGTTCAGCATGACTGCCAGTGTGACTCCCATTATACAGTACTGCCAGCAAGAAACTCGTCATCTCTCCACTGAGACAGCTCATTGCAATATTGATAGCTGATGTCAGCCATTGTATTTTTGAGCGTGCATGTTTGTGACTGCACATGCAATATGTACCACTTTGAAATACAAGACATTTGTCTTCTAACTAGATTCCCTTTGGAGACAGAAATCTTTAGGGCCAACTGTCAATGCTAACCAGTCAAACCTGGCCCCCCCGATTGACATGTTTCTTTGTGCTGGTATCTTCGTGCCCACCTGCGGATAGATACAGGAATACTGTTGATTCTGAAGACTGTCGTTTTTGCACTATTTTTTCCTTCTCTTACTCTTACTATGTTCTCGTATCTGTGACTCATTTTCTTTAAGAGGGTCTCAAATAGTTATTGCTGACAGCCTTCTCAGGCCACTCAACTCTAATGGAGTTCAACTTCATTTGCTTTAGGTATGTTTCTGTGTGAAAGATGCCGTGTTGACAGGCTGAAGAGAGGCCCTTGGTGCACTTCAACATTGCGTGTTAATCACACTTGAGTACTTGAGAGTTATTCATTGAATAAATTCTTTAAATTAGGTCATGCAACATGAAACTATTTCTTAATGGATGTCTGTATGAGGAAAGAGCTCTAAAGTGGAATGTTGTAGTTAAAACATTAAAGTTTAAATCTCTCTCTCTCTTTCTGTCTCTTTTGTTTCAGGAGTGAATGCCATGTTTGCTCAGCAGCCTCAAGACTTGGTAGTTGTGGCTGGTCAGCCGGTCACGCTACCCTGCTCCATCCCTGGTTACCACGGTGTTGTGCTGTGGATCAAAGATGGCCTCGCTTTGGGCGTCGGAAGAGAACTTATAGGTAACAAAGTCATAAACAGTGAAAACATCACCAATTTAGGTTTTGATTTTGATGCTGGTTTCCCCATGAAGCTTCCTAACTAGCTTAATCTTAACATGCTGGTGGACTAGCTAGTCATCTTCACTTATAAGACCATGCTGCTTGACTGACATAACCATCTTCACAAAAAAGACCATGCTGTTCATCTAGCTTAACCAACTTTACAATAAATAATGTGCTAGTCGATAAACTTAACTAGCTTAACAGATAGATCCATGCTAGGTGACTAACTTAACCATCTCCCACCAAAAAAAAAAAAAAAAAAAAAAATATCTATATATATTATACATCCATATACAGTATATATTTAATACTTGAATATAATATACAGTATATATCATCTATAATATTAAATTAAGCTAATTAAGTCTTTCTTGTAAAAAGGTTTAAGCTAGTCAACCAGCATGGTCTTTCCTCTCACTACGGCTAAGCTATCAGCATGGTCTTTCTCATGAAGCTAATCAAGTTGGTCAACCAGCACATTATTTCTTGTAAAAGGCAAGGCAAGGAAAGTTAATTCATATATAGCACATTTCATACAATGGTAATTCAAATTGCTTTACATAAAATAAAATAAAAACAATAATCACAACAATAAAACAAGGAATTTAAAAACTTTGAAAATTATAAAAAAATAAATTAAAAAAAATTTGATTTAAGAGGTTTAAAATGAATTTAAGAAAACGATTATACATTTAATATAGTGCAATCAGTTCGGACATTCCACAGTGCTCATTCAATAAATGCACAGCAAAAAATAAGAGTTTTGAGTCTGCATTTAAATGTGAATAATGTTTTAGCACATCTGATCTCTTCAGGAAGCTGATTCCAACTGCGGGCGGCATAATAACTAAAAGCGGATTCCCCTTGTTTTGTGTGAACCCTCTGTATTTCTAACTGACTTGATCCTAATAATCTGAGTGGTCTGTTAGGTTTATATTCAGTGAGCATATCTGCTATATATTTAGGTCCTAGGCCATTGAGTGATTTATAAACGAGTAAAAGTACTTTAAAATCAATCCGAAATATAACTGGAAGCCAGTGTAAGGATCTGAGGACTGGTGTAATATGCTCAGATTTTCTGGGTCTAGTCAGAATTCTGGCAGCAGCATTCTAGATGAGCTGCAGCTGTCTAATGGTCTACTTGGGAAGGCCGGTGAGGAGACCATTACAATAGTCCACCCTGCTGGTGATAAAGGCATTAACAAGTTTCTCCAAGTCTTGACTGGGAACAAAACATCTAATTCTTGCTTTGTTTTTGAGATGATAGTATGCTGATTAGTTACTGCTTTGACATGACTACTAAAACTAAGGTCTTTCTCCAGAATCACAACACCAAAATATGTTCCTTGTACCTTTGTTTATTCTTACTGATGCTTAGACAATCCAACAAAACACAGATTGCGCCCGTGTTTTTCGATTTCACGCGTGTGAGAACTTCACATGCTTGTTTTCCAAATTGGCAATAGGACATTGGGTTTATATGCCTTTGTTTAAAACTGAAGAAAGTTCTGGCACATCCAACTGTTAATTTTATCAATGCATTGGGAGAGGGAGTCAATGGGTCTGTAGTCATTTGGTGATAATGCTAGGTAAATCTGGGTATCATCTGCTTAGCTGTGATAGGCGATTTGGTTCTTTTTTCATTATTTGACTTAGTGGGAGCATATACAGGCTAACAAGAGCGGTGCAAGAATTGAGCCTTGTGGTACTCCGCATGTCATGGACGTCCACTTTTACTTATGCTCTCCTATACTCACATAATAACCTCTCCCTTCTAAGTATGACCTGAACTATTTAATTACCATGCCAGAAAGCCCGACCCAGTTTTTCAGTCTCTCTAGAAGTATGTTATGATGAACAGTGTCAAATGCAGCACTGAGTTCTAGTAGTACCAGCACTGATATTTTTCCAGATTCAGAATTTAAGCGAATATCTTTTATTATCTTAATGAGTGCTGTCTCTGTGCTGTGTGATGCGGTCGAAAACTCAGCATTGACAATTATGCTCAGGTATCCATACTTGAGTTTAATTATTTGTTCATCTTAAGATTAAAGACTAACCTTGTTCAATAATACGTTTACCTATGTAAAAAGGAAATAATTTGAATCATCAGGGTCCTATAGTTTGGCTCAATATGGTGTTAATCTCCAGGATTTCTTCTTTTTTCACCAATGTTTGTTAGACACTCGCAGATTGTTCAGGAGAGTTTTGGTAAAGTTCCACACAGAAAGAAGTTGCGGCTTTCACCACGTTCTAGAGTTCTGCTCCAAACAGTAAGCACGGGCCTTTTTGAAAAGTAATATGTGGGCATTGTGTCAAAAGACCCACCCCCCCAGCATGTTAACAAAGAAATTTACGTTTAAGTTGCTGTACTATTTCTTCAAAAATTTTTGCTAGCGAATTTCGATTCTTGCTTCAAAAGGGCAGAGACTTTTTCACTTTTTCAGTAAGTTGGCAAGGCTAGATGACACAGCATTATATATATAATATATATATATGACGTATATATAATTATATATATATATATATAGATCTATAAGTATTTATTAATTAGCTAATTAAGTCTTTCCTCTTGTAAAAAGGTTTAAGCTAGTCAACCAGCATGGTCTTTCCTCTCACTACGGCTAAGCTATCAGCATGGTCTTTCTCATGAAGCTAATCAAGTTGGTCAACCAGCACATTATTTCTTCCCATAAAGTCTGAAAGGCCTTAGATGACCAGCAAGATTATAAGTATATAAAATATTATAGAAATATATAACAAATATATAATACATAGTAGTTCTTATATTTTAAATACTATTATACATAGTATATTATATATAGTGTTAAGTAGATAGTAGTCATGTTGATATATTAATTATACCATATGTGGGGATGTGTGTGGGTTGTGTGTGTGGTGTCGTGTGTGTGTCGTGATCGTATGTACAGAATATAAAGGCAATAGTGTCCACAGCTCCAACAAATTTGATTTAATTTTAAGCTTCAACTAGCAGCCGGTCTTCATCTGCCTCTCAAATAACTAAATTGGTTCTAAACAAGGCTTTTGCTAATTAAAGTTGACTTTGGTACACACGTTTAAGCTGGAGGGTGTGATTGCTTTTTAAAAACTGTCCAATTGGTGTCAGGCGTAGAAGGACAAGAGCAACTAAAATATAACCTCTTAAGTACTTTTAACGGTTGATAGCTTGTGAAGTGTGTAGCTCATCCCCACATGCAAAGTGCTGCTTGTCTGGGTAAGTTGATTGCTTAATTCATGCTAACAACCATTGGATTCCCATTCTGTCCGCCTACAGACTTAGAACATCACAAACTTCATATTCAGGTTGGTCGGAAACAGTTGGTTCACCTTTATGACATTTGCATTGGATTTCCTGGATTACAGCGCATGGAATCCTCGTGGGGAAAGAGCAGGTGTAAGCATCATTTTGAAAAGTGTAGATTAACAAAGGTCTCAATGCTAGAACGATTCCCATATGAGCAGCATAAAGGGTAAATCAACGTTTTACTCCATTTTCCTAGTACAGATACAGCTCTGCTTGGCGTCCTGGGATATTTCCAGTGTGAAGCATGACGTAAAGCCCAGTTGGCCTCTTTAAAAACAGTTGCTGGGCTTATTCTTAAAATTAAATATGTATTCCACTGGAGATCACAGGTCTATTTGCCTCTGACCTTCAGTGGCTTCTGCTCTGTGCTATTTTGGCACTGATAGTGGCCTTTAATTAGACCCCAATAGGCAACTGAGCCCTGATAAATCCTTTCTGCTCCCAAGTTTGTTATTATCAGGCTCCTGGGAGCTGGGCCCTGGCAGTGTAAACACTGGGAGAAGATCTTTAAAAGTGGTCAAAGAGGAAGAGAGAGTGAATTGAAGCCGGGGTGGGGGTTTATAGGTGAGAAGAGGTTCTGCGCTTGCGGGCCTCGCGATTATGAGAAAAGAGACAGAAAGCGGCACTTAACGGCACATCAGCTGCAGTTTAACAGTCACGGCCGGGAGCCGAGGGCCGACCCAATCCGAGGCGAGCCAGCCCCATCTAGCTCTTTATGCGGATCAATGGCGGGCCAGACCTCAGAGGGCCATGAAGAATTTCAATGAAGTTCTGCGCTCTCTCCGTCTCTCTTTTTTTATGGCATGTAATTTTTTTTCCGAGTTGCCGAGAGCCCGTGCTTAAGACAAAAGAGCTCTTTAAAAGCAAACTTCGGGTACAAGGGCGGAGGTGCACTGCTTTGACATGAATGACACTTTAGAGAATAAAACTCTGCACAGCTGCTCCTTTTATCAGTCTTGCCTGCATCAACAAGTAACACTGCATCCAATAAAGAAAATTGACACATCGATGACTACGTACTCTAAGCCAGCAGCTGCACACATTAAAAAAAGAAGAGGCAAGTACAACATTAACGCAACATTTCAATATCAGCCTACTCTGCTATTCATGGAAATGGCTTGTCTCATTCAGTGCAGTTTCAGT